>NIUQ01005133.1:0-11593 GCA_002796945.1 Plectus sambesii
GTCCCCATATAAATAGACGTAACTGTTGTTACGTATTATTAGTATCTCCGGCGGCGCTCAAATTCTCCACACTGCTGTCCATGTGTCTGAAGAACTGTTTGCGCGCGGACAAACTGTCCGGAACGTCCCGAGCGGTATCGGGTGGAGTGGACGATACGCTGAGTTCGTCAACTGGCTTGCGAGGACCGAAGGCGCCGCTGAGACTCTTGACAGATCCTATACTGTCGTGCTTTGTGTGCGCGTTGGCGGTGCCGTTGCTGTGAGTGACCACTTGCGGTGGCGACTGGCCGCCGCAGTTGCTAGCCGCAAGATGATCAACCATGGCGTCGGTGATGGTAGCCTCATCGCTCTGATTGCCGACAAACTCGTCCAACTCGATCATCACGGCGTTCTCGTCCACTTCGGGCACCGTGTCGTGTCGACCCGATGATCCTCCTGTACCCGACCGTTCCTTTCTTACTTTCTTCCTATCCCGCTGTTCGCTTTGATCGGACTTTGACGGCTTCGCCAGACCGTCCACGCGCAGAGCTGCTATCTTTTTCTTAATCATTCCTTCCATGCCTGAAACACTCAACTGTTCAGTGCAGTTTTCGAGCTGCAATAGTAGGTCAGCTACAGTATGTACTTCAACAAAATTGAACGAAGATGACCGTTTAAGAATTGTTGTGTGTTAGTTTCAAGCAAAACTCCGGTCACTTCTAGCTGTCGAGAATGTACCGCGAACTGTACTTATCCAAGCATGACAAGCTGGCCCCGAATCATATAAACTCCAGTTTTAATTAACGAACCGTTAGGCATTCTTGTCATACGTAACAACGTACGTTACATTCCCTAAGCCTAGTTGTGACCTCAATTTCCTTGAACCAGTGTGTTAGCTGCAGTATGCGAGAGAACTAAGCAAGAGGCCGTGTTCTTTAGTATATTCGGCAATTATTAACACAAAATCAGCGAACAGAGAGAAATAATCAGAGGAGCAGCAAAGAATTCAACATGCGATAGCGTAACGAAAAAACAGAAAACAAAAGCGAGCCAAAGCGAAGCAATTCAAGCCATGCATTCAATTTTTTTGCGCACAAAAGACGCGCCACTTCCATTCAGATGGATTGAAAACGTTTCATCCTCGTCCGTTGAGACAATACCCACTTCGATCATATCCATTACTTCCTTGTCTTCATGCTGCTCATCATCTGTGATAAATGCTGCAAATGCTGCGCAATGACCAGCAAAATACCAACAATTCTCCCATTGATGTCGGTGCTGATAAGAGTAACAAAGCAAAAACAAAAAAGCAAGCCAGCGTCCACTATCGATGCAGGCAGGAAAGATAACGAATAGTAAGATTTGAGTTGCAGTCGGCGAATAGTTAATCAGCCCGCCGCAATCATGCGGATGCGGCAGACGTCAAACAATATATCGCGACAGCAATAATGCGACATTATTCGCATTCGCGCATTTCCTGATAATCGCAGCAAAAGTTTGCATGTCAAAATCGTGTAACTGTGACATATTGCTCGTTCAATGACCGAGAAACGGTTTTGATTAGCGAGAATAGCGAGAAAAGAAGGAAAGAAAGAAAGCAACGCACCCTCTTTCTTGTCTGAGGAGTGAGCGACTTCGGGCGCCTTGACGGGGATGTCCTCGGGCATTCGACGCACGCGCAAGGAGGCGTTGGTGATCATGGCGCGCCGCGGTTTGCTCTCGACCTCGGTGCCCGGGCTCGGCACGCCCGCCGAGGAAGGCACAATCCGAATCCCCATCGGCTCATCCTCCTTCGGTGTACCCGATGGGTTCTCCAGCAACGAGTTCACAATTGCATTCGTCACCTAAAATTGTCATGCTTCTGGCGCTCGTGTATAGGCGAAATTTCTTAGTGAGTAACAGAGAACCGCAAGGAATATCGTAGCACACTCTATGTGTGAACTAAATTGAGCACGTTTGATGATGCAACCACGTTATTAACCTTATCGCTACGGGACCAAAACTTCATTTTCTTGTTATTGATTACAAAATTTTGACGATAGAATGGAGTCCCAAATCAACTGTCTCGTTGTGGACAAGCGTGAATCTATGAGAAATCATTGGGCTTAATGATTTTGGGATCCTATTCTACTGGAGTGACAACTTTCTTTACGAATTTGGTACAAAAGTGATGTGAGGTCCCACCACGAAAAGGTCGACGCGCAAATGATCAATACTCACCAGAAGAACATCGGGGAACATTTCGAAGGTTGATCGTTGATGGATGGTGTCGATGGCTCGCAAGGCCCACTCGGCGGCTCCGTTGAACAGTGCAAAGTAGACGCCGTTTAGCAGTTCCAGCAGGAAGGACGGACTAAGTCCTATTCTCGGCTTGCTGAAACGAAAAATGCGTCACGAAATGTCGCGGTATCCCCTTCACGCCCCTTTTGTCATACTAATTCTAAAGTGTTCTAAAACATTCCACATCGTCATATGACTTCTCGATTTTTACCTACTGGTTTTTTCTATACTTCTATATGTACTTCTTTTAGTTCAACTTGCCACAAATCCCTATATGTGCGTAAATATACCACTTTCATTTTAGAAGGATACTTTCCTCTTCAAAGAGGAAGTTTTCCCTAACTGATAGGACTTGGAATTTCCTGCTTGATTAGAAAAGACTCCTTATTTACGTGAAAGTACCATAAATGCAAAGCCCCCCGTGATACGTAACCTCGCATAAATAATACAAATAGGTCAGAGGGCAAATCATTCAAAAGCAACGAAAACAGACAGAAACATAACTCACCTTGAAAAGTCGTCCATAATGGCGAAGACGTCCTTGGGCGTCTCTTGACAGAACACGGCCGAACCGAGCACCTTATAGATAAGGTCCGATTCGGGAAAGTGAAATCCGCTTCGGCACAACGCGATGGCCGCTCGACAAAGCGCATGACACACCGCCACCCGGTTCAATTGAGCCAGGCTCGCATTCACCTGAAAATTTTCAACAATACATTTAGCTGACTTTGATAACTGGACGGTGGGCAGAGCTGTGTCCTATGGTGAAAGTTAAGGCTTAGGTTTTGCCCAGTCTAATGGATTTTCTCGAACATACGCCCCCTTCCGAAATATTTTTCAGGACGCTACCAAAAATCACCTAACGACTCAGTTTTAGCGCACGTGAAATAAAGTGATAACGTAGGGGAAAGTGACGTAGGATAACGTGATAACATAGAATAAAATGAAGTGAGATTACGTGATAACGTGGGAATAACGTGAAGCAAGATAACGTGACACGTACCGATTTGAGCAGTCTAGCGAGCACCATGAAGCGCGTTTCGCTGTTGAGGCGATCGACGGCAGGGAAGGGACCAATCTTGACGACGAGCTGGACGGGGAGGTCGACGCCGCCGGAGCCGCTGGGTCCACTGAGGCGGTTCAGCAAGGCGCTGTCGGCCAGCACCGACTGGCTGATCTTTCCAGGGTCATGGTAAATGCTCGGCACCCTTAGGCACGGAATCCGGACTACATCCTGGCGTTTCAGGATCGACTCGCATCCCGGCGGACCCGCAAGGATCTCCTCGTTGTACACCGCCATAAACATCGTTTCCAGCATCGACACCGCCCGCCGCTGCCCTTTCGACACCGCAATCAAATATGTCGCCACCAGTGTTGGCATCAGTTGAAGAGCGAACTGCCGAAGGACCCCTGTAAATTTTTACTCGTAAACTTCTAACGCAGCTTTTCTCAACTAAAGCACAAACCCCCGCGGTAATAGCCCGACAGAACTTGACCAAAGATAGGCTCGGTCAAGTCCTGGTCCGCGTAGTTCCTCGCCAAATAGTCCATGAGAATCTCTGTGCTTTCGCCATTATCGTGTAGGAACTGGGCGCACGCCTCCGGGTCTTCCAGACGCGTCATTTCATCCTTGGTCAAACTGTTCAGCTCTGTCAGCCATTCTTGCAGCTGTTCCGAATTCATAACGGATCCACTGCTAGAAATCGAACGTCCCATGTTTCAGACATCAGTCTCGATTACAATGGCTATATGATAACACGCGAAACGACAATTTGCGAAATAACGCACTATTATTCGATATTTTCTATTTTTAATCACTTTTGCACTCACTACACGCTCATCGCACGTGCAAAGTAAAGCTGTTAGGAAAATTTGATTTCGGATTCGTTTGATAGGAAATCGTTATATCTCGAGAAAAGCTATAGAAACTGCTGAAACTTTAGGGAAAACTGGCTGTACTGTTTTTCTTCTTCAGTAAGACATAGTAATTTCGGGACGTGGCTTTGATTATTGCATCTGTGACCATAAAAAACTGGCAGGTAATAAAAGGTTACGATGCAACTATTATCGTGTCACAAACTGTCCGAAACCAGATTAAAACATATGCAACAACATAGCCTAAAGGTCAGCTGTCACTCACTAATATGGTCATTAACTAATACCGCTCTAGGCAGAAATGTCATTCGCGGAATAAACACAGAAGCGCGTTGCCGGGTTATACGGCCAGACGTCAAGTACGAGTGTATCGATTGAAAACATTGACGAATATACACGGAGTAACGGTATAATCATGCTTTCCCTACGAGACCACAAGGCCGTACGATTCTTGCCTTCGTGATAAGACGTGCACCAAAACGATCCCGCATAAAAGAAATGCGATCACTCCCGTTAAGGGATGCATTCATCGAGGAATATCCTAAGTAAGACGATGATGAGCAGTACGCTTTTCAATTTCAGCCGAAAAAATAGCGTCGCCTTCAAGGTTCGAGTCGGGTGGAAATGGCGTCCGTGGCGGCTGACCCAATGAAACATGACGGGCGTTGGACGAGCTTCGAATGGCATTTGCCGCGTTGGAGCGGAAGAGCTCGCAAATGGGGGTCGCGCAGTGCTCGAAAGTAGTCGATACGTCAGCCTGAAAGCGCGGCAAATGCGTAATTGCCTGCTTGTAGTCAGTCATAATGAGGGGAATAAGACGCGGCGTGAGTCGCCAATCGGAGCGGATTGCATTTCGAAACAACGCTCTTATTGACGGGAGAATGTCGTTAACTTGGTTCGTCCAATCATCGATAGCACCTTTGACGCATTAGCAAGAAATCTGGTCGTAGATGGTTCCGTCGATCGAATGATCGCAATGGCCGCGAGTCGCTGTATTCGCAAAGCTCGCGCTCGAGCAGGCTACCGAGGAATGAGACTGTCGCAATCGGAGGGGACCCTTGGATGCTTTAGAATCCATTTCATAAGATTGTCATAATTACAGCGGTAGTTTTTACTGCAGTCGTTTTAGGACAAAGGTTCCAGGGGGCGAACCCGGCAGCCGGCCGGTCATTATGTCGCATTTCTCATTGAAGGTACAATCAAATATTCTGCTTCTCATTCTGTGTCTTCATGTCGACGATTTAAATTATATCTATACTGAATGAAAAACATTCTTTTTATGTACTCATGATCTCACAATCAAATCGGTTTATCAGTGTAAAGGGTTTCCGAAAAGCCAATAAACGCTTGGTTTTCTATTACTACACCACTATTCATTATAATTCATCACTCTTGCATGATACTTCTTAACTTCAGCAATCTATTTCGTCAGACTAGCGTTCTCGTTAAATGCAGAGATGACGACATGGAATGCAGGAGTGACAGTTAAGATGAATGGCGGTATAAATAAAACATTTTTATGATGTTGAACTTGTTTTTATTATTATAAGCCACTTAACTGTTCTTGATGGCGTTACGCATGCGCATCACAAATATCTTTAAAATGTGTTGGTAAAATATTGATCACGTTGCTTACTTGTCATTATTTGATTATCTGCCGCCTGAATCCAATAACTAGTGTGGTGTGCCGTCATTTCTTATCATCACTCAGTTAGCTAAATGACGAAAATGCTGTTGCGATGAAACTGATAAACACGGAGGATTCAGTAAACAGGTTGACCTTGGCGGCGTCGCTGTTGTCATTTTGCTGAAAGTGCTCAATTTTGAGTCGAACATCAACATCCCTGGGTCATGCTGTCGATCGGCCGCTGAGGAAAACGGATATACAGTCCCTATCAAATTTTGAATATTGATACCGCTTAAAGTGGTTTCCTCGATTGTCAGAACCAGAATTCATGTCGCTATTTCCTTCGGCAAAGAGCATTCCTTCTTGCAGCGTCAGCTATGGAATGGTTGATGCTGGCATATTTTTACAAGAAGGAAAGGAAATTAACTTTGTTTCTTTTGATCGCGCTCGAGAAATCATAGAAAATATGCCTGAGAGCGCACGGAATACCCTTTTGGCGCCGGTCCTTCAAGGACTCATTGACGACCAGAGTGTTTTCTATCTCATCGATGACTCGAACGACGGAGGTCAACTCGCGATTTCCGTCGAGGATTTCAAGGAGCTCGCTTCAAAACACTCAAATCGACCGACTGGAAATTGCGAAGAACTCTCCGTTGAGAATATCGCACAAAAGGCGGGGGAGCTGTCATCAGTACCGAAACACGCTGATAATCCATCGGCTGATCACCAACCGCAAAGTATGTTTTCTGATCGCTACACAAAAGTGCTGGGAACAGGTTGATGAAAATTGAAACGGGGCGAGCTCTGAATACCCCCAACAGTCCTCGTATTTTCAAAAATGCAACCATTTGTTTTTGTGTGAAGAGTGAGTGAGTGTGGAAAAGTTAAAGCAAAGTCGATCCTTTTTACTATTAACTGCTGTGTGTTGCCTATCATGTTTTGGCTTCAGAGCGGCTGGTGCCTATAGTTCATTTCAATATTTCAGTCACAAACGAGAAGACTGTTCCGCCAAATCTGATGGCCGCTTTTCGTAACATCAAAGTGCAACCGTCAATGGCATGCAATAAGGCGTTCAAAGAAATTAGGCCGGCTCCACCGCACGATAAAGATGGCGAAGAAGGCGAATACGTAAACTGCAAGCGTCGCTTCAGCCGAGACGTTCTCCTTCCATTTTGGCGTCACCGTTCTAAATATTCTCGATGCATCATTATTCTGGCCGTCCTATTCCTTATTGGTATTGTGATAGCGGGCGCTCTGGCACCTGTTTTTTGGCCGAAAGAAACAGAACCGCCCGCAACTACAGTATCTCCGATAATTCCGACAACTAGCAAATATCTGCCACCGGAAGAGTAGGATAAATATGAATATTAAAGAAGTACTTGTGCTTCCTAGGTTGCTGAAATTGCTGTCTTATCGTACCAATATATTAGAAGCATTATAAACGCTGTTTGCAAATTGAACCACTAATAGTCTCTATATGAGCTCTTTCAAATTTTCAGATATATCGCTCGATGCTTGAGAGCTATTTGCTTTTGGGCGACAAAGTGTGAAGAAGAAACAGCCGTAAGCTATTCAAAAGATGGCTACGAACGGGGCTGTAAGAAAGACGGCACAAGCGAAGGCTGCGGCTGGTACTTGATGCATGAGTTGTACTTCAAAGACTGTTTTCAAAAAGATCCTGGTATTATTAGCGACTGGCGTGACTGTGCCCGCGACTACAACTGCTCAACTCGCTGCGTGCATGTGTGTTTGTTAATTTTAAATGCTATTGCTGAGCATCTCGCAGTATACATATACGTTTGAATAATTAGCGTCTCAGCATATAGACTACAAGCTGCGTATTTTTAATTGCAGAATTAAAAGGATTAAGCACTCTAAGAAATTACGCTAAATTGTTAATTTTAAAAGGTATTTCGACGAAAATTCACAGATATTCTCAATGAGGTTATAAGATGAATATAATAGGTTGAAGCCGATAAACTTCTTGGTCTTCCAATATGATTTGCGTTTCAGCAGTATTATCGGAGGTACGAACAGCGTTGTCCAGAAAAGATGGTAGAATGCGAATGTCTAACACGGATTCATGTTGGCGGCCCAAGTGGATATAATAAATCTAGTACATTAGTAAACTGGGAGAGCATCAAAGCGATTCTTGACGGAATGTAGAGAATTGTTTGCACTGTTATTGCTATCAGCTGTTATCGAGCTGATATTAAATATCGTCCAAAAGAATAAAATGTGTCTTTTCAAGTGATTATCTCTTTGATACACCAGTGCAAGAGAAATTTCTTCTTTAGTTTGTTTTACGTGTGTTCTCACAGGATTTTTCATCGAATTTTTCATCGGTTCTTCGTTGCTTTCAATATTTTGATAATATGATGCGCGCTTGTAGAAATGTTTATTTTGTGCAATTGAATATCGAATCGATTTTTTTGATGTTCATAGAGCCATTCATTAATACAGAGATTATAAAAATGTGTCATTCGCTGTCTATGCGGTCTGGACGCCAACAGGTGGCACTACCACCTTTGCTTATCACCGCGAGACAAGCATGGGGGGGCGAGCGTTACATGTGATTTCGCTGATATGATAACGGAATATGAATAAGCGATGCTAGCTCAGCTAACGTTAGGAGCTGATTCGGTCGAGAGGCATTTCAGCTCAGTCAATCGATATTTTCATAAAGTGCCAAGTCTTCGTCTCATCAAGATTGACACAGAGATCCTCTATATTGTCTGAATATCGACACTTGGTCAAGTAACTATTTTTAGAGTGGAGTGGGCCCTAAATCAACCTAAAAACAAAATACCGGATCCGAGTTAGATATATTGCGCGATACTGTTGCCGGAAAAGAGCAATACATGCTTGAGCCCAGTCTGAGAATGTGCCAATTTGTCAAGAGCTCGGCAGGCAGCCGACAGATGGCATACAAGTGTGTGGGTGGCGGTTGGTGTAAAGTAAAGAAACAGCTGACTGCAACCCGCTCGAGGCGACTTCGCGCGCCGCGCAGTGGTGACCGCGAGCAAAGAAGCGTAGTACTGCACGATGAGTCTACCGCCGTTTTTCGAGAAGCCGCCGAGTCTACTGAACAAGCCGGACGGTTCAGTACTGTTCGAGTGCATGTGCAATGGAAATCCGCAGCCGGACATCAAGTGGCTCCACAAGGACAAGGAGCTGACTGGCGATCGATACGTCATGCGCGTTAAGAAGTCTGTCGGAAAATACAACTGCACTCTCACCATCAAAGTACGCTTTTTCTTAGTATAAGCGTCGCAATTCCTTTCTGCTTCAGAATCCAACCCAGGATGATCAAGGCATCTACAAAGTCGTCGCTACCAGTATGTTCGCTTGAAAATTGTATGAAAATTCAGGATCATTGCATGCTTCTTTTCAGACAAGAATGGAACGCATTCTGTCGAGCAGGGATATACGGCGGTGTGTACTGCGAATGAAGTGTACAAGCAATAAGTGGGGTTTAACCTCAAAACATAGACCGTTTTGGTGGAGTTTATGCTTCGATTTGGTGCTGCGATGCAGTACGTAAATAATTATCAAGAAAATATTATGAGCTCTTGCTAATTGGTACTGAACTGCACTCTCAAATACGAAGCATAAATTTCACCTTGTGCGAGATGTTCATAGCTCTGTTTATGTCGCTGCAAAAAAACGCGACGGGGAAACGTTACGCGGTGGTAACTGGCCTTCCATTGACAGTCAAATGTCTTTGCGAAGGAATAATTGCCGCGTACTCTTTCCCGTCGCGTATTTTTATGGCACCGCTACTCTGTGTCTATCAGTCGTTCGTAAAACGTCACTATTTTTTCAGCGAATGCTTTCGTAACAAAACTATTTAAATGACGAATCGAAACAATTGGTAGCCGCATTTGACGACAATTAACTTATGAGCATTACACTAAAAGAGGACAGCAAAATCACGGGAGTACGCAACAAGACACCACTTGAGTCGCACAGCACAGCCTACGAGGATAAGTTCACGATCCGAACTGTTCAGTGGTCTCATCGATGCGTTTGAACTCATAGTTGCCGCGACCGTCCATGTGGAGATAGTATTCGTGATGCACCCAAAGGGATTTGCGGTGGGATACGGTAAAGAGAGTGATGCCACTCTGTCGACAGTACTCGTACATTTGACCCTCTACATCCATGCTGACGGCGGATGTGCACTCGTCGAGAATCGCGAATTGGGGCTTGTGATAGAAGAGACGCGCCATCTAAAGAAATCAAAGTGAGAGAGTGAAAATTGCTGCGATTAAAAGGGGAACTGCGGTCATCTCTAGCTAAAGGGAATGTATAGTATATTGTATTCAACTACCTATGACAAGTTGACTGGGAACCATTTATGTTCGTATTGCAATTAACTTATCGCTGAGCAACTTGTCAATGATAGCTGAAAAGAATATACGGTATATTGCTTTCGGCTAGAGATGACTGCGGTTTCGCTTAAATAAAAACTGACGGCAATGCGCTGCTTCTCGCCGCCGCTCAGAACGTCCATCCAGTCTTGCACCGAATCCCATCCACCTTCGCACGAAAGNGTTTCGCTTAAATAAAAACTGACGGCAATGCGCTGCTTCTCGCCGCCGCTCAGAACGTCCATCCAGTCTTGCACCGAATCCCATCCACCTTCGCGCGACAGAATGTAACGCAGTTGCACCTGAAAGTATTCAATTTTAGGATTTTGTTCGTCGATACCGAAAATCGTGAAATTCGAGGAAACTCGTATTCTAGCCTCCGTGAAATGCCGAAATTCGGGAACCCAATTTCAGCTTTAAAAATCGTGAAATTCAGAGAACCCCGATAAGACTACTTTAGTCGCCCCGCCAACCCTACAAACGATACAACTCTACCGTCGCTCCCACTGTATTTGATTGTCAGTCTCTTACCAATTCCAGGAGCTGTTCCAATTTTTCGTCATTGTAGCCCTTCTTGATCATGTCGAGTTTAGTGTGCGGATAAATGACCTGGTCGCGCAAGCTGCCCAGAGTCATGTAAGGCCGCTGTAATGAAAAGCAAATGAATTCTTGCACACGCTCAAAGAAGTAAAAGACGATATCGCATGGCCTATCAGGCGACTCGCAAGATGGTTCAGGACGCAGGGTTGCTCTTTTAAAGACAAGCGATGGAGTAATAACACATATGCATCTACTTTTTATATCACCGCTAATTCGAATTCACTCATTGCAACTGCCTGATAATTATATCATTCTATCCCTGTTAGCTCAATTATGGTAATTATTTAGCTCTATAGAGCGCGATGAATATGCGAGCGTGCGAGGTGCGCCTATAGGTAGAGAGAGGGAAAGATAAATCAGCGAACGAGACTGCACCTCAAATAAGCTGCATCATACGTGCATGACGACATAAACCCGCAGTGCGCAAGAGAAGAAAGAGAATATCGTCAAAATTTTTCAATCAATAACAGAGAGTCAAAGAAAATACCGTTAAACGTCAACTTAAGCGTATCAGCAGAAAAACTGTCAAGAAAAACCTCAGGGGTCTGTTACTGACTAAGAAATTACGACGATAAACGAGCGGATAAGACATTGAACTGACCTGGGGAATGTAGAAGAGCTTGCCCATCGCGGGTTTGGTGAGGCGCCCGCCGAAGAGGGGCCAGAGTTCACCGAGAATACGGAAGAGAGAGCTCTTGCCGCAGCCGTTGGGTCCGCATACGAGGACGTTGACGCCGGAGCGGACTTGGAAGTCGAGCGAGTTGATCAACACGTCCCCATTTGGCGTCACTAACGGCACTCCCTCGAACCGAATTATATTGTCTTCGATAATCAGCTCCCCTGCAACATTGCACTCGTT
>NIUQ01005134.1:0-11581 GCA_002796945.1 Plectus sambesii
GTAAACGCATTCAACAAATTCATGTCAACGATGATATATTAGATATTATTCTGAAGCATCATGAGGATGCAGTGACTGCAAATTTAATCGTGACAGCACGGAAATTGCCAGCACTCACGAGCATTACTATTTCGGATTGGTATGGCAGTAGACTGCCAAAAAGCAGGCAACTGAGCGAAAGAAACCGCGAACAAATTGAGAAAGCTGGTCAACAAAGAAATCCCCATTTTTCCATCAAATACGCGGGAGATTCTGACCTAAGGCAGCCACAGCCTATCAAGAGCGGGAAGAGTAGGAAATGTAATATAATCTGAACTATTTCGACTTCCGCTGCTCAGGTCATCTCAGCTCCGCATTGGAACACGCCTTTAGCGACACCGGATATTGCTACCGAGGAAACTACCGCTATATGTCGAACCGAACAGAGGTTTCCTTCCCCTACTGGGGCCTCGCACACCTTGCGTCCTCACGCCGCTTTTAAAAGTTATGAGATGAGGACGAAAGGTGTATGCAATTCGGCCCAGAATTAGATGGCAAAATTTCAAATCTGGGTGATGGAATTCACAACATTTAGTGTTGATCAAAAGCGTGAAGGGAGGCAATGCTTTGCAATTAGCGATAATGTTAATCGAGAATGCTAATTGAAAACTACAAACTGCGGAAAATAATTGATTGTGCTTTTATTTACAGCTAAGACCGTTTTAATATAAAAAGTCTGTGCTCATAGTAGTTATTAACGCAGGATTTTTAAAACGATCCAATTGATTATCACTGGGTCCTACACATCGCTCAAATGACACTGTTCTTTCCATCACTCAAGGTCACCATTCTAATTCACTACGAATAACTATTTCTGTCATGAGGATGGAAACTACAACTTAATTTTAGCCTCTCCAACTCAGCTATTCTATAAAGCGTCAATTTCATTACCGGTGCGCAAGCAGAGATTTCCCACCAACTTACTATTCTGAAGGAGTGGAACCAGGCGCGGCACAACCTAGTTTCCTTCCTACGGGGGCTAATGTGCTCCGTAGCCTGGAGATATCGAAGTGAGAAACCCTTCGATATGGATCTTGCCACCATTAGACCCTGCGCCGCAGCATATGAAAACGAAATGGCGTAGCAGCAGATTGCTGGTTACAACCGTCAATGCGCAGCGGTCTGCTATACGAATGCTGACCTACTCACAGCTTCCATACTTATTCTGTGCGCTCAAGGCGTTCTTTGAATTCACCCCGTGTCCAAATATACGAGACTGATGAAAGTCATGGCACCGTTCAATCTGCTACCGCAACAATGCGCTGCCACTCCAAATGAGATTGTCAGCCAGTCCATCTTAAGCCCATAATTTCAGATCTGGACTTCAAACTACGATATTCATCAATATTCATGATTTCCCTTAAACCCACTCCTCTCCTCCTCATCTACAGTCAAATGAACGTAACTTACCAGGACCGCTGCGCCCAAGATCAGCATGCTGCACTCGTATTTAGAATCTCGCTGACACAAGTTCAATTGTTGCATTCTCTCAAGATTGCCCTTATGGACATTTTGACCATATGTCACACGTGCTTAAAAATCGTTGACAGTCTTTAAGCTGTTAATAAAATTGGTCTGAGCGATCCATTTCAACCACTTTTATGGTGGCAGCTGGAAGAATGAACATAGTTGTAATCAAATTTTTAGCCATATGGAAATTCTGTACAATTTGAGCATAAAATCTTGCGTTATTGCTCTTCATTTGAGAAATAAGGTAAATATCATAAAGGTAGTCCTTCAAGCTTTTAAGCTACTTTGTTCGTTCGTATTTTTTTGGTCATACTGGCCTATCCAACAATTTCATTTCAAAGTGGCCAGAATGACTTTATCCCATGGTACATGAAAATGATTATATCAGTGAACACAGGATGCAACTTATTATAGTGATATTACGCTCACCATTGCGTTCATGTCCCTTTCGCGCTTGTAGGTGTTGCTTTTCATTTACTCCACACGCGAGCGCCATGCAACAGCAGGAGCGGTTGTGGTCAATGGGCAAGCACAGAGTAAAATAGCGAAATAAAAGTACATGGCATACGAGGAGACACCCAGTCATAATTTTGACTAACTAACAAAGACTGACAATTTTGCCGTTCAAAATTGTACAAAATAATTTTCTATTCTAAACTCTGTTCTTCAAATTACTGAGAAACACTTACCACAACGAGTTCATGTCCCTTTGGCGCTTGCTCGTGTCGCCTTTTGTACTCCCTCCACACACGCACCTTGAAGCACAGCGAGAAACGGTCGCGCCATCATCCACCAAGAGAGCAGTGGAATGTTTGAAACAAAGTCATCATAGTTCCATTCGTAGCTCGATGGGACGCAAAAAAGAAAGACGGTGGAGATGCGCGAGCAAATGAAGAGAAAATGAACATCGCAGCAGAGGTAGACAAGCACAAATGCGACCGCGAGTGGCAGGTCAAAGGATTCATACCGATATCGGCCAAAGACTAATGTCACTTGAGGTGTAAACACCCCCCAAAATTTGCATAAAATCCGCCCAGTGAGCGGAAGTAAGCGTGATATGTCTGGCACATTGCCCGCACGCATTTTTCATTTCATACCACCTAATAAAAGAAGCGAATAGTGCATTCACAAATCGTATCGCAGGTGGGTTGGTCAACTGAGCTTTATGAAGAGCACCTTTACGGGCCTGTAGCATCGCTCAGAAAGCCTGATAAGCAACAATTTTTCTATCGAAAAATTCCTCTAATCAAGCATCTAATTTTAGCATTGGAACTGGCAAATTTGTTCCAGAAGGTGTATTTTTTCATTACGCTAGCTCGCCTTTTCAATGGGGACGCAGCTATCCAGAGGCTGCGTCCTTTTTTCAGGATTTTCTGTGAATTATGAGAAAACGATCAGATTTTGTTCCATTTTTTCATAAATGGAGGGGTTGCACGATTCCCCCTTTTTGAGCTGTAGTTATAGGCAATCAGAACACAGCGTTCGCAAAAGTTTGTCCTTCTAACACATGTACCTGTTCGGACTGCATTCGATGGCCAATCAACCGTCAACAATTTGAACAAAATGTACACTTTATTACTGATCCACGAAACATCGAGCAATTTTCAGTATATTTATTGACTATCACTGCTGTATAGCATTGCGTTGGCGTTTTGCACTGGCACATCATCAATAAGGCAATCGAATGAGGAAGGCACCTTCACCTCGGCCAAAAGGCTCAATAAGCAGATTCGGGCTTGGCGCGTTCGTTCCGAATAAGTTTGGTCGCCCTGTCCAGGCCGGCGCTCATTTCGCGCAGACTTGCGATTGTTTCCTTCTTCGGCGATAGGCCGAGACAGCCACGATTGCGCAGTCGGAGCACGCGTTCGAGGTCTTCGTACACTGTACCACAAAGGTCGGTTAATACTCCACGGAATTCGAGCTGGTATCGGTTGTACTCGAGCAGCCAGCCCCCCTTCGAATCGCCGATTCGAGAGCGATCCAGGTTCTTCCTCAGCAGCTGCTCGATATCGCCCATCTCTTCGTCAAGAGTGATCAAGAAAGGGTGGACTTTGTTCTGAAACAAATTACATTGATTATCGCTTAACGGTATACGAAGAAAGTACATAAATAGTCGAACAGAAACGCTAAAACTATCTGGAGGAACGAATCATCTGTCAAAATATTTTTAATGATCGACTGACAGTTCCATCTCCTCTAAATTGTGTTCAGCGTTCTTGTTCGATAACATCTGTATCCTCCAAGCATTTGCTTCCTGCGGTGCGAAGCGCCTTATTTTACAAGAGCTCATGTCAGTAGCTTGCAGTTGTGAAGCGAAGCATTGTAACTTGAACTTTGATGGCTGAAGTCGGCGGATGTTGTAGGTCGTCATCGTAGGCCAATGGGGGGCTTTGGTACGACACTTGCACAGTCGTCTTAAGCGAAAAATTAAAAAAGTTTCCTTTCCAGACATTTTTTAAATTTACGGTATTTTATGCAGTGCTACTTTCAGTTCACTTAATGAACAGAAAACTCTGTTTCTTTCTCTGACGGGCGCTTTGTTGCTTAACTAGAGCGAGCATGCGGTTGTTGAAGCGTTATGGGTTCATCCATCCGGCAAAGTTACTTCAGAGATTTGCTTTATCTGGGAATTTGTGTAAAAATCGGAAAGTACCAGAATCGTCTGCTCTGAGCATTATTATATCCGCGTAGGCGTTATTGTATGAATGCTTCCTGGCGTCGTATGAATGCTGTTGGTTGCGTCGGGCCAGCGAAACCATGTTATCTATTGTCGCCTCTATGCGGTGTTTGCTTGCCTATAACTTTGACCAGCATACATACTCATTCAGTGTCTCATCATTTCAAGTGTACAGAATGTCCGATGTAGCTACGAGACACACTGAACTCCCGTTGCTTTAGATGAATAAACAGCTCTCCACCCAGTATCAGCGAACATACGCTTACTTTTTTATGATTTTAAATTATATACGTTCTCCTATAATACACCTAGACTTAAAAGCATCGTATGCGTTTTTCGGTAGCATAAAGTAATGATTTGCATTTTAAAAACTAATTAAATTTTGGTTCAAATGGCTTCGTCAACGTCTCATGACTGTTCTTACATTTCAAAGCGTGTCACAGTTATATGGAGCACTAAGTATTACGTATTCTAACATTGTTTAGATCTCAAAAAGTTTGGTAAACTACATCACTGATTCCTTCAAAAATCAAATGTGAAGAAAAACTTTCTCAATACACCTGGTCTTGGAAGCACTGATTTATTATCTGAGAAGCTCCTTTAAAGAGCGTGAAGATCATGCTGCGACTTTTTTCCGGAATTATCCTGCAAATATATATGAACCATGGATGAGACACACATCAAAATATTGAACTATTCTCGTAAATTTCTTGTTCCTAACATGCAAGTCGCCAGCGTAGTGGACTATCTCATTGGGACTGAACCTCCAGTACTACTGAGCAGTCATGAAAATGAAATAATGGTTAGTATATTCCGTATAGTTTGAGTATGCGACACGCTTATCACAAAAGTTACAGAAAATTACGGACTCTGAAGAAAGAAATCGCAAATTTCTAACTATCCTCCAACAACGAGTGGGGGTCAATGCATTCGAACAATTTTTAGAAGCTTTGAAATATACTCAACAATACGATGTACGCAACACTATTTTTGATAGATCAAAAGAACAAATCAATTTGAAATATTCGGATAAGGTAAGGTGCTCAAGGTCAAATTTTTCTGGTTTGAATTTAAATCTTTCATTCGAAAGGACTTCCTATTTTCAGAATCAAGATGACAACGGTGCTGCATTTGTGAGAGCTACAAAAACTACGTTGCCCTCTGGCGCTAAAACTGATGACACTTTGCAAAAGTGAGTATAAATGGTTTTTTTACAATTGAAAACAGATTTGATATGACGGGAACACCAAACGCCAATCCATCTTATTCAAACCTTTCTGATTTCACAAAAACAGACATGGTCAATTACAATTCTCGGTCGTTCTTAAATTTCCTAGAGGGGGGATTCATTAAAAGGGAGCAAAAGTGTTAAATATGTGCAAGCCGTCTAAAAGGGATCAGTTGATCAAGGGAATCACCAGGGAATTTTTTGGCTGCCAACTATTGATTAAAACCCTAACAAATTTTCATTTATGCAGGCGATGGCAGATAAAAGGGTAAAAGTGCACAAATAAATAAGCACATGTGAAAAATCAATTTCAAACGTTATGTTAGTTTTCTTCTGAAATGATCCAGTTGTAATACAAACTGACATATTTTTTCATAATATACCGTAAATCCTTTAATAATCACCTCTTTAAAAATGTGAGGTCTCTTTAGATAAATTAATTTATAATTATAAACCTGTATAAACACTTGGATAATATTTAGCCAAGCTCCATCTACTTCTTCAACTATTCCATCTCAGCCAAACAATGATGTGTGGCAACAAAAATTAGAAACGTAAGTATGAAATGTAACTATCAGGTCTTTTCAAAAGTTTTGTCATATTTTGCATGCCTTAGTTTGAAGAGTCATATCTCTGCACTGCATGCGTGTTTTTATGGGACCGTTAATTCAAATGAAAGAGTAAAAAATTATCTATTGATTGGTATATAAATGGTTTAAATTAACGCTCGAACTCGTTGCTGACAAGACTTTGAACAAGTTTTTTCCTTGTTTTCAACGATATTTTCAGCCGTGTGCAGTTTTCTGTCTGTTTTTGTCTGTCTGTCGAATTTCAAGCAAATTTGACGACATTGCGAGAATCTTTTGGCAATGAGTTCGTGCCTGAATTTTCAACAGCTATACACCAAACGATAGAGAATTTTCTGCTCTTTCATCTAAATATACGATCACAAAAAACACGCCCGCAGCGCAGAGATATGACTATTCAAACTAAGGCATGCAAAATACGACAGAACTTTTGAAAAGATCTGATATTTCCTGCTATCGATGTCGCATTTTAAAAAATTTGCGGCTGTTAATTACCATAATTTTCGAAAAATGAATGCACAGTTTTTAAAAATGAAGTGTTTAAGATAATCATTTGAATAGTAAGAACATGTGAACTAAATAAGTTATAACTGTGAAGAACAAATGCAACAGTAGGATAAAATACAACAGTAAAAATGATCCCATGCTGGAAAACTCTGTTCAGCAAAGTTCAGTCTTGCAAAAAAGCGGTTTTGCACTGTTCAAACAACTGAAAAATAGTTGGTCTTCGCCATCTTTACTGGTGCTTGTCCCATATACTCGTTAATAATTACGATTTAGGGTGCAACGATCATTGAAAGAGATGTATTTGCAAAGATTTCGCAAAACAAACCCTTTCTCGTTGCCTTTCACATTTGATATTGAAAATACATGGGTTTCTTTGGAACTCAAGGAATGCACGGAAGCGGATGAGGATACTTATAAGGATACAGATGATGATACAGATGAGGATGCAGATGAGGACCTGGATCAAGATATTTATAGCGATACGGAGTGGGAAACGGTTGATGAAGATGAAGAGAATATTTATATAGAAACGGAAACAAGCAACAAACATTCTCATGGAACACAAGATTATGCAGAACTGTTGAAAAGTGCATTTATCAAAGAGAAAATGTTAATTATTGAAGGAAAACCCGCTATGGGAAAAACGTCTCTAATGCGAAGGCTGGCCTATGAATGGGCAAAAGGAAAACAAGAACTATCTCACTTTGACCTGATCATATATGCAGAATTTCGTAAAGTGCGCGAACAAACATTCGAAAGCATAGCAGATTTAGTGATCGAGTTTAACAAGAATTACAAGAATTTTATTGAAAATGAAGAACTTGAGTACCTTAAATTTCATTTAAGCAACAAGAGATATTGCGGGCAAACATTGATACTGTTAGATGGCTATGATGAATCATCTTTAGATAAACAGTGCACAGAACTGAGTTCATATTTTTCATCCAGTACACTCGAAAATCCACTATTGTTCAACATTGTGCTAACCTCAAGACGAGGGTTTTTGTCACAGTTTCATAGACGAGAAGGAAAATTTATTTTTGCTGAAGTTCTTGGATTTAAAACTAATAAACAAAAGAAGAAATATATATCCAATCACTTTACTTCCATAAAGAATTCGGCTGTACACATTGCAGAAGTGCACAGTTTATTGAACAATAATGAGAATTTGAATAAACTAGCTAAAACACCTTTATTTCTCACCTTCATTTGCCTAGTCTATGAGAAAATCGTTGATGGCACATTAGTAGAATTGTACTGCAATATTATAAGATGGCTTATCGACAGGCACCAGCAAGACTTTCCTGATCGCGATGTGCCCGCTCTTTTTGAATATAAAAGCGATTCCGTTCCAGTGTCTGAGAGCTTACATTTAAGGCAGAAGCAAAATATGATTCAAAACAATTACCTGCAATTTCCAAATCTTCTCTGCCTTGGTAAAATGGCGCTGAGCAATTTGGAAAAAGATGTTTTTCAGGACACAGATTTAACTGAGTTCAGTATAAAACCAATTATTCATCAAGTGGGATTGCTAAGAAAAGATGAAAATTACAACCAATCGTGGAATCTCACCACTACATATTCCTTTCCACATAGGACCATCCAAGAATTCCTTACTGCTTTCTACTGCTTTTGTTCGCATGAACCTACCAGCGAATGGTTATTACCTAATTCAAAACTGGAAACATCAGAATTTACAACGAATGAATTCGAAAGGTTTCTTTTACGAATCGCTTTATCCGACAAAATGCCAGTACGGGCAGAGAAGCGCAAATATTATTTCGAGAGAATCGCTGATATGGATCTGGATATGACATTTGATGCATTCAAAACTGCAGCTGGCTTCAACAGCAAGCTGCTAAATTGGTTCTTCTCACAGTGCAACAACGTGCAAAACATCCAATTGGATGGCGAAGTGAAAGGTGTAAGAGATGAACCTGCTGTCATTAGTCCGATACTGCTGTCATTCAGTAACTTGATCAAGTTCCGCTCATTGAGCATTGGAACCTTTGCTCCTGCTACGGGGAGCACATTCTTCACCAATTCTCAGCTGTCCTTCACAAATTGTCCATCCCTTAAATATCTGCATTTCAAGCAATGTGAAATGAAAAGAAGCACAATCGTTGGTATTGCAACATTGCCAGCAATCGACACTGTGGAATTATTTAAATGCAATATTGATTTGGCAACATGGAGATCAATTACAAAGGCAATCAGCGACAGTTCTGTCAAATGTTTGCAGCTTACTGCTGATCTCTTTGTGAAGAAGAAATATCCTGAATTTCTACATCACCTGCAAAAATGTACACGCGTTCAACAAATTCATATTAAGGATTTAGAACGTGAGGAGGAATTTATTACAAATTTAGCACAAACAGCAAAAAAATTACCGGCACTTACGACCATTATTATTTCGGATATATTTGGCAGAAGACTGAGTGAAAGCAGAAGACTGAGCGAAGAGAATAAGGAACGAATTGAGAAAGCTGGTCAACAAAGAAATCCCCGCTTTTACATCAAATACATCGAACAGAGAAGATCTTGAACTGGAAGTGAACAGACCAATGAGAAGTCTCATTAAAAAATCAGCGCTATTTCTCAGCTACCCTACAGAAAGAAAGACCCCAACGACCAGTGGCACTGTCATTATATCCCAATTCTTAGATACATGGTCAGAAAATTGGCTAAGCAGAGGTTTCCTTCCCCTACTGGGGCCTCATACACCACGACCCTGGGGCCTCACTTCGCTTTAAAAATATTATATGATATGAGAACGCAAGGTGCTATACATTTCGGCCCATAAATTAGATGGCAACTTTTCAAATATGGGTGATGGAATTCACATCATCTTGAGTTACTCCGAAGCGTGAAGGGGGCTATGCCTTGCAATCAGCGATGTTAATCGAGAATGCTAATTGAAAAATTAAAGAAAAATCTGCTGAAAGTGATCGATACAGATTCTCATTGTAGCTAAATCCGTTCAAATCATAAATTCTGTGCTTAGGGACGTTATTAATCTATACTTCATCAAACACAAATAATCGGCGATTCAAATGAGACTATATCAAATGAAAAATATCGGATGTTCAACTATTTCCCAAATCATGGCTAGTCACAGCTACAAACAAAGAAATCTCAATAGCCTCTCACGATTGTTCGCTCACTTCACAACAACTGGACCCAACCTATGGTACTGCATAATCTGGTGACATAGGCAGGATATTCAAAAGGATCCAGCTGAATATCCACCCTCCCCCAAGACATCGCTCAAATGGCCCTTTCCCCTTTCCACCACTACCCTCAAGATTAACGCCAAACTTCACTGCTGCATATGAAGGAATCGTGGCCACAACCGGCCATCATCCAAGCGCTAATTAGTAACCCCTCTGCACCTTACTCACCTCACAGTCTCAATTTTAGGTGGCCGCGCAGATCAAAGGTCTTTCTAGCTCTGTCAATTTATGATCTGACTTTCCTAAGCCTGAGAGAAGAAGCGACTTAACTCTTGTCCCTCATTTTTATCACTAATCGACTTTCTTTTCCAATTGGACTATTGCTCTTGCCTCACCATCATCAGACTTTGTGCTCGAGTTTCGGTAATTGGAGTACGTCACCATTGATGCTTTGCAATATTTCCTTGGAATGATTTTATTTTCGCTTTTGCCATACTGGCAGCAGTCCCCGCATAGCTTTCATGATTACATGGCATAAAAACAGTCAAGCGGAACCAAATGTACATTTGTGCATATTGAACACCCGAGTGTACAAGAATATTATGGAGGACAGAAAATTGCCGACAACAGTAGCTTGAGTTGACAAACGATCGCATTTTGTTCTTTCAGTCGATTGGGCGAAGTGTAAGTTGCATATGCAGATGGCCGTTCACCAAGAGTGGTGAATTCTCGGCCAGAAGCTCTTCGATTCCGACTCGCTTGTCCATTTCCAAATCAGTGCTGTATCTAAAGCAAAGAGAAAGTTCAACGCTCACAATCATGCCGCATTTCGTACCGTGTCTTTGTAAAGTTCTTTTTGCCGGCGATTGAGCGGAGCACTTTTCGGTCGTCGACGATTGTGAGCAAGTACTCAACGGATCTGGCTTGGTCGAGGATGACGCTGGACGAAAGCACGCAGCGGAACTCTTCGTTGGCACTAGAGAATCCTTTGGGATGAACTTTCAGTTCCCAGTCCCAGGGTTGTAGAGGAAAAGTACTGGAACGTGTCTGAAGCTGCAATTTAAGTTCGCTGTTACCACCAGTGGGAGTAGCACGAAAAGCGCACAAATTCGAAAAAGTTAATAATATGCAGATTTCTTGCAAAAAATGTTATGGTGTTTTAATGTGAATTCGAAGAGTTAAGAATACTTTGTGTCTTCCTTAACAAGTTGCGCGGACGCCTCCCTTAGGCGTGGAGGACGTAGGCTTTATATTGGAAATACTAAAGTTTGTGTATACCTTGAAGGTGAATTCGGTGTATTTCTCGGCGGTCGGCAAGTCGAAGATGGTCACACGCTTGTCCCAGCGAATATCAGTGTAATTTCTCAGCAAAAATTGCGTTCCCGCAAAATCTCTGCTCAATTGAACCAGTTAAACGTGTTATAATCACACTGATATATTCTTACTTGCTTCCAACTCTGCTGACCAAGGGATGAGCATGAAATTTGTAGGCCAATAGAATCTGAGGCTGAAACAGCTTCGAATGCTGTTCGACCAGTGGTGAGCGTTCGACAGTACTGAGCTCGTCTGCGGTCATGAATGGAAATCTAATGAGCGTTCAATTAGCTTTGCATTACTCTCGTAATGTATTTACCTGATTAGAGGTAGAATATGAGCAAGAAGTGGTGCTGCTGTGTTTCCGCGCCGCTCGGGATGAGATGGAGCTTGCAGCCATTTATGAACAGCCTCCCAAATTTTAAACTCGTCTGCAAGAGTGGTCTCATGGTTTCAAAACAACTGACCGATTTTTCAACGCATCATGAAATGTCACTTTCTCAAATTTTCAAAACTATTAATCTTCTCACTAGGTAGGACAAGTTCGTTGCATTTCAAAAACTCGGTCATTTGGTCGCGATCCACC
>NIUQ01005135.1:0-11580 GCA_002796945.1 Plectus sambesii
AAACTAGGTACCTACCTAGTTAGAAACTAGGTAAATTTTACTTACTTTTGCATGAGTACTCAAGTAAACTAGGTAAATTTACCTAGTTGCCCAACACTGTTATTAAGTGACCCTACCTGCAGTCTTTGATGATAGCGTTGTGCAGTTGTCGCAAAGTTTTGCTATCATGTTGCTTCTGCATTCGGCTAGACACTCAACTGGTGAAGTTTCCGCATTACATTTGGTTAATTCTGGATTACTTTGATAAACTGAAGTGTAATCAAACATAACACGTAGGCTGCGAGACCGCTCAAAGAGCACGTCAGCATTTAAAGTTTGAGCGTCAGCCGATTTGAATGCCAGATAATACCAATATTTAAACCATCCTGGCATTGGATTACTCACTGATATCAAACAGCGGTCTTTTGCGCTTTGAAATTTAAATTTCTCCATTGGAAAATGAAAACAAACTGACCATTCTCGAACCAAATCAATAATTTTGCTGCCAGTACCCTTTAACACTGTTGGGGTTGTTTCAAAGGTTACTTTTGATGATTCCAAATGGAAGCTTTCGTTAATGGCTGATGAACTGCTGTTATTGGATGAGCTTTCGCAATACGCGGAGAAACGTTGCCACTTTAGGAATTCGTACGCAAATTTCTGCGTTAATTCTTCATTGGTCAGTGCCCATTTTTGCACTATCGAACGCGTAAATTGTAACTTTCGATGAAAAATTTCTGGACTGCTAAACATTGCCGTCATATTTTGTGACTTAGCAAAAGATAAAACTGAGGTTAAGTACGTAAACACGTAATAACTTAGAGTGGGCGGCCAAGTATAATTCTGTTCCAAGCGAAGAAAATTGTCTCTGTTCATGGTTTTTCCATTAATATATTTTACTGTCTTATGATAAGATTTCTTAGTCATTCCCCACTCGCTTCCGTCTACGAATAGCGGCATGCAAACAGCTGAAGGCGGCAGGACAATTGAACTATTGAGCATGACACTCAAAGTAATTTCAGTACCGCTGTTCATGTACTGCTGACACAATTGCACAAATTGAATCAGGGTCAAGCACGCTCCGATAAAATACAACAAAGCCCAAATTAATTTGCTTAGAACCCATCTCAGTGATTCGGTATGATGCGCATTCCAAGTTTTCGTCTTCAATGCCTTAATGACAGTTTTCAATACCAAGGCTCTTTCAGAAAATGACATTTCTTTTTTCTTTATCACAACCGTAGTGTTTCCTTCGCTTTCTTCGCAAATTTTCGATCTTTTATTTGCAACATTTTTACTTATTCTGTCGAAAATAAAAGTGACAGTCATGGATAAGATGGTATAAATGATCAGAGCAATATCGAGTCCCAACCAGAATCCAAGTCCTCCACCAATTGTACCGATTATGCTTTCAGCGCTCCAATCGGAATATTCTGAGAGCACTTGGTAGTCAAATAAGGTTGTTTTAATCTCTATAAAGGCCACTTGATAGTTAGAACGTTCCATGTAATAGGCATTTATTGTTTTCACAGGGTAGTCGTTAATTGCAACTTTGTGTACCTGATGAATACAAGATTCGAGGCAATTGCGTGTACAAGAAACGCTTTCAGCGCCTGTAAAATTCATTAAACATCTTTCGTATTTTCCTACGGGGCATTCTATTCCTATCGAGTTAGAAGGTAGAAGCGCGTGTGAGGTGCAGTTGCAAAGCTGTCTTATGGCATCACTTCGACATTTGCTCTGACAAGCTTCCTCCGTTTCATCCATCGAGCATTGTGGAGTACCTTTGACATTCGGCAGGGCGATGTATTGAACTGAAGGATTGACAATTAGAGTGGTGTATTTGTTAAAGTAGACTCTGTACACCGAATCGTAATCTCGCGCTATGCCACCAGCCCTTGCCTTTCCACTGATGTCGACAGTTATTGGCTCGTACCCGGCAAAATAAGGGTGAATCCATCCAATAAATGGTTCTGAAACAAACCAATGTGGGCGATAAATCAGATTACTGCCGTTGATCACAATTTCAATTCGCGAGCCCTTCTCAAAGGAATCTTCACCGAGTTTGAGACTGTAACAGACTTGATTTTTATTGATGATGGCTATCTGATGGCTGAGATGATTCAATGACTGATTGTTTTCACTTTCACTGTTGTTTAGAGTAAAAAGACTCACTTCCATCAGATAAAACTCTCGAAATTTCATTCCGAATACATCTTTAAGTTCTTCAAGTCTAACCTGCCATTTCACAAGTTTAGGTAGCATTATGTCTCTTGCTATCGATTGAAATAAGTCATCCGACTGATTGAGAAACTCTCTTATGGGAATGTTGCCCGATCCATCTTGGTTTTCGGTTTTGTAGATTAAGCTAAGATATGTCTGCACAACATATAGAACAGTGACCGGCCATTCATTGTGTTTAGCGACTTGCCACGATGTTATGTTCGAAAAGAAATCAACGGTTGAGTTGACAATCGTGTACGAACCAGCTGGTAAATTTAACTCGTCGGTTTCATTGGAAAGGATATAATGAATCAGCCCTCTGGCATGAAAAAAGGGTAAACATATGGTCATATCTGGTAAGCGCATTTTTTCATTATATATTATTTCTCCTGCTAAAGCTGTTGGATTTTTCTGATAGTTTTGGTAGAGATCGTAAGAAGTCATTATTGTTAGTACAAGTCCTGACAAATACACGAATGCCCAAAATAACTTGATGAAAATTCTTCGAGCTCTTTGGGTAGTACTTTCATCGCTTTGTATGATTGTCAGCTTTTTAATTATTTTCCGCAGATTTCTTTGACTTTTCGTGCCATTCCTGTTCTGTGGAACGTAAGCCATTTGCAGTAGATTAAGAATTTTCCGTTCAGATAAAGCTTTACTTGTGAATTTGCAGAAAAGTTGTTGGTATCTTTCTTGTTTCAAAAAGTTATCACCGCACGGATCGTCGAGAAATGCTAAAAATATTCAACTGCAAATGTGGTGAGATATTTTTTGTTCACAATATTAGCGTCTCTACATTAGTATCACCTTTAAAATAATGCGAAAGGGCAAATATGAAAACAATTTTGATAAGAGTTTGACTATAACGCATATTTCTCATACAGAATTTCAGATATTCCCAAACCCATCGCTAAATTCACGAGTGAAAATCAACTGGAAAGTCGTTGCTAGAATAGCGAGCCGATACTGAGCTAATATCGTAAGTGAATGAGCACTTTCAGCGCTTGGATTATAATTATCAGCGTCGCAAACCCAGCTAACAACACCTACTCTTTATTAATGGAAGAAACACGTACAAACAGGTGAGTGTGAAACAGCACCAGTTATATATCTCTTCAAGAACGCGAATGGCCATTAGAGGCGCAAGATAGATTCATAAGCCTGTCTGCTGCTATAGGGATTGTTTCGGGCGTGACAATTTAACAACCTTCTCAGTCACTTGGATCTCCTGCGTGAGTGTGCTGATGTGTAAAGTGTAAGAGACTTTAGCTGAATTCATCTGACAACCGACATGCATGTAAATGGGGACTATACTGCAAAAGTATTGGCAACGCATTGGTTGTGGCACTTGAATTCTTTCTCTTCAAATCGGGCGAATGCCTACAAGATACGATATTAAGCACGATTAAAACTTCAGTATGGGTAATTTTTATTTTGAGATAATTGGGGGTACCAACCAATGAAAAATTTAGCGCTAAATGAAGGTTTCGTGTAAGAGAATCGTAATCGCGTGCCTTGGATGATTTATCGCTGTTCCCACAAGCCTTGCGTGAAATTGATAGAGAGACTACTATTTGAAAAATAACAAGGTCCAATGCAGATATCTGTCCTGTTTTTTGACGATGCGTTTTACGGTATTTTAGAAGAGCGCTCTTTGCAGGATCGGGCGATATGCTTGATGGTATAATGCGCGTCGTTAAATTTTGGCGGAAAATTCGCTAATTTGAAGTCAAACGTCGTTTGTGGGCTTTATATGAAATTTATTCTCAGTGATGAGACCGGATTGCTAACTCACCGTTTCCAGGTCACGCGCTTAACATGCTATGATATAGAGCGACACTCGATCCGATCAACACTAACAAACACAGCAGTCCATACTTGCTGTGAAAAATCTTCAAACCGATGTTCGCTGGGAATCTTATGGATATAAAAACTGATGTTATACTACGAACCATTCAAACGGTTTTCTCAATCGTAAGTGTCAGTGAAATGAAGACCATGATTGTTTAGTCTCGCTAAATGTTAGTAGTTTGTATGCCCAAGTCACTCACTGCCTTATCGATTTGTAATCAAACAATAAATAAGCGTTTCAATCAGCCGAGGGTAAAGGGATAAGTGTATATAATAGCTGGCCAGTAGGATTAAACGATGACACATTGAACGTTTCGTTATCATTAATGGAGAGCAGTTCATTTGGAGAAACTGACTGCACGGCAAAAATTGACCATGCGGGCTCTATTGAAGCGAACGTAGTACATCTGCGAAGGCGTTGATGCAATGTGCAAGGAACAGCGTTCATCAGCGTCTCCACGTATGGTCTATTTCCGCTTCATTATAGCTCGCATGATCAAACTTCGCTCCGTTACAGCATTTAAAACAAATGAGCAACTCTAAACTTAGGGAAAACTTTTGAATTAAACTCGTCATATAGTGAAGCACAATTTCTAGACCCTATACAGACTCTTTAGTCCGACGAGTTACTTCATAAAGAATTAGGAATGGAACTTTTCGCTTCATGCCTCGTCCGACAAACGGTGAGAGTACAGTGAGCACAAAGGTGAGTCAAAATGATTAAATAATGAATGATTGTGCCGAATTGTTGAGAACTGTCGTGTCGCAAATTGTCATGCTGCCCTTCTGGACGGCGCGCTTTCAGCTAAAATGGTATCATCATTTGACAAAACTAGGAATGATTAAATTCAGATATCAAAATATAAGTAACAATCACAAATGCAAATATGTGACGACTGAAGGTCCATAAAAAAACAGGCACAACACAATTACGTAAAAGTCAGAGCGCAAAATTCTTACGATAATAGAATTATTTGTATATCAAACGCAATAAATCATGCGACCAAATCGAATTCTTTCATGAACCTTTCAGGCGATTAACAGTTTTCGTTCCTGCAAAGCATCAAGTAATAAATTCGATATCCATAGTCGAACGAACGCCGTTTTTTGTATTCCTTAAAGAATGTGACTTAGTCAACATTTTTTTGTCTTTTCTCCTTTTTGATGACGCTCCACAAATGGTTAAGTGAATCCTGCGCGCCATATTCAAAAACCATTCAAGAAACACTATGATATCGAGAGCTAGCCAAAGACTTATAACACCTCCGAGTTGGGCTGTAAAACTATAAAAAGTCCATTCGAATATTTCTGTATAAAATATATACTGAAACTTAGGCGTACGAATGATGAATTCTGCTTGACAACTGCTCGAACCGGGCCGTATATCTTGACTTATATCATAACGCACTCTTTCGCAAAACATCAAGCAATTTTTCATGCACTCCAGCACACGCTCACTTGAAAAGTTTTTAAAGCAATTTGAATATGCCGACCATGAGCACAGGGGCCTGAAAGATAAAGTTAACGATTTCTGTGAGCACCACAAACAAAATTTATCGTATTTCGTCAATAAAATGTATGCTCTACGCTTAGTATACTCCTCTATCAAAACTAAGTTCGGCTTTGCTCGGCTTCGAAAAGTCATTAACTCGACCGGGATCGAAGGTAAGAATTTTTGTAATTGTCTTATTGTCATGTGAATTTTCTAGTTTCTGGCTTAGTGCTTAAACTTTGTAACACATTCACATCTTCGTTAGTGTTTTCAAAAAAACGCCTACCTTTTTAAGTCAGCATTTTGGCTGCTAATGTTACTCGGTGAGCATTCGCATTGTTCCTCAATGACTTCCATTCGGCATTCATCTTGACATTCCTCGTGAGTGATTGTTGAAGAACATCGATGTACTCCATCGATGACATCGAGCATTCTCGTTCGTTCAATAGTATAGATATCAGCTGCAGTTTGATGACCAAGCGATGCTTCCAGATAATAATTCACATCAATTAAATCAGCGCCTGAGGCTCTTCCAAGTAAATCAATTGCTACAGCGTAAGTACTGTCGTTGCCAGACTCTGTATCCATGCACGTGGCATATGGTAGCAACGTTTTATCGATATCAAGTTTCAGAAATTCTTTTGAGGATGTGAATGAGATGGCACTCGGTGGCAACTTGTAGCAGACTTTTTCCTGAGATACAAATGTCATTTGGCTAATTTCAATTTTAGTCTCCGCTAAACTGTCATTTATCATTATGAATTTTGTGACATTTATGAGATAAATTTTTCTCAATTCCTCACTAAATTTTTGTCCAAATTCATTAATACTGACATTCAGCTGCTCAAGTTTGTTGGCCATTTGGATGGTCGGTAAAGCGATCTCGTTATCTGCATCCCAGATTTGTTCTCTCCATAGAGGAATGAAGTCAACATTTTCCACATTCTTGTAGCCTTCAACAAATGATAAATATTTCTGAGCCATCTGTAGCAAGGAATTTGACCATGGTGTATTAAGCAAGTGATACTTATCAAGTAATAGTTCGCTAAGATTTGTATAATTTTGCTGCAGCAATGTTTCATTATCCATAGTTAATTCTTCTAGCTCTCCTTCAATTAGTGGAATGCAGAGAGTTGCCGCTGGAGCATCGAACTTTTCACCGCGAATTGTAGAGAAGCTCGAACCCGTTTTTGTGCTACGGAACTGCTGATAAAATCCAACACACATATTTATCGTGAACATTGTGAAGAGAGCGTAAATTAGTATCCAAAATAGTCGCTCAATAATTGCTTTGATAATGAACTGGTTTGAATTGCCATTAGTTCTAATGCGAAGCACATTAGCGATGTATTTCAACAATACCCGCATTTCAGAAGTATTGTTATTTGCATCGTTCGTTGCAACGCCTATCTTTCGCTTGAGAAGTGCGTCAATCACGTAAATTAGAGCTGTGAAAATCAGAGTAACTAGAAATGTAGCATCTAAGCCGAGCCAAAAACCTAAAACTCCACCACTGTTGGCAAAGAAGTCGCCTCTAGTCATCGCCTGACTTTCAGTAAATGCTTGATATACAAAATTTTTGATGATTATTTCAAGTTCTTGTGATCTTTTTGGGTGATTTTCATTTTCCATCGTGGTCATCGTGTTAAACGTGTAGTAAGGTCGACTGCAGGAAGGAAATCGGCATATTTCGTTGCAATCAGTATTTAAACGAAGAGCGATAGATGTTAGGCATTCGCTGTATTCGTTCCAGGAGCAAAGCATTTCCTTGCTTTCTTGACTCATATCTGAATGAAAGCCATACCCTTAGTTTGCTACTCAGGATCTAGTAATTGTATATAGTTGGTTACAATTCAAAGCTATTGATAGTGTTCAATACAGTGAGATGTATTTGACTGAAAACTCTAAATTTGAAAGCCAGGACCGGCTAGAAGAAGGCATTTGAACGCAGTCTTTAGTGGTTAACTTGCTTGCCATCACGGAGAAAAGGAATGCTACACAAGACTATTTTTGGTTAACCAGATCTTGCTCTATCTAACACACTTCGAATTAATTCGTTAGCTGAACAACGGTCTCCCTTGTTGGTGGCAAAGGACGAAGACTTCCTTCAGTCACACTGAACTTGTGTAATACTCAATTCGCCTGGTATATGATATTATAGATTCACGACGTAGCCCAATTAGTCATGTTTCGTTGACATTTAGGTCAGCAATAGGGTGAAGAAAGGGCTCCTTAATGAATGCAATTTTGCAAATTTTTGTTTTAGTTGAGCTCAAGTTTTTGAGAATGTTCGAAATTAGCCAATAATATTGGCTAATTTTAGACATTGGTCCAAAAAGTAAAAACGTTTTCAGCTTTACAGTAGTTTGCTCATGACATTTAGACCACAGATGAGTTAATAGTTAGCAGAAGTGTAAAAAATGTGATATAATATTATTTGAAAATTGTGTTGTTCAGAAGTGTAGTGCTCGTCGAACTGGGAGGATGCGATAAAGTACCCGAAATTAGGCTATTATACCCAATTTATTGCTCTTCAACTAACTCTACCTGTAGTCTTTGCTGATAACGTCGTGCAGTTCTCGCAAAGTTTTACTATCATGTTTTTTCTGCATTCGGCTAGGCAATCCACTGGTGAAGTTTCCGCATTACATTCGGTTAATTCTGGATTACTTTGATAAACTGAGGTGTAATCAAACATAACGCGTAGTTTGCGAGACCTCTCAAAGAGCACGTCGGCATTTAAAATTCGAGCATCAGCCGATTTGAATGCCAGATAATACCAATATGTTTCCCATCCTGGCATTCGATTACCCACTGTTATCAGACAGCGGTCCTTTGCACTTTGAAATTTAAATTTCTCCATTGGGAAATGAAAACAGACTGACCATTCTCGACTGCTATCAAAACCTGAGTAACAATTACCCTTTAACACTGTTGGGGTTGTTTCAAAGGTTACTTTTGATGATTCCAAATGGAAGCTTTCGTTAATGGCTGATGAACTGCTGTTATTGGATGAGCTTTCGCAATACGCGGAGAAACGTTGCCACTTTAGGAATTCGTACGCAAATTTCTGCGTTAATTCTTCATTGGTCAGTGCCCATTTTTGCACTATCGAACGCGTAAATTGTAACTTTCGATGAAAACTTTCTGGACTGTAAAACATTGCCGTCATATTTTGTGACTTAGCAAAAGATAAAACCGAGGTTAAGTACGTAAACACGTAATAACTTAGAGTGGGCGGCCAAGTATAATTCTGTTCCAAACGAAGAAAATTGTCTCTGTTCATGGTTGGTTCATTAACATATTTTGCTATCCTATCATAATATTGTACACCGTTTCCCCACTCCTTACCGTCTACGAATAGCGGCATGCAAACAGCTGAAGGCGGCAGGAATATTGAACTATTGAGCATAACACTCAAAGTTATTTTAGTACTGCTGTTGATATAATCCTGACACAGCTGCACAAATTGAATCAGGGTCAAGCACGCTCCAGTAAAATAAAGCAGAGCCCAAATTAATTTGCTTACAGCCCATCTAAGTGATTCGGTATGATTCGCATTCCATGTTTTCGTCTTCAATGACTTAAGGACTGTTTTCAATACCAAAAATCTTTCAGAAAATGTCATTTCAACTTTCTCCATCTCAACCTTGGGATTGCCCTCATTTTCTATGCAGCTTTCTACGCTTTTATTTGTATGTTTTGCGTGAATTCTGTCAAAAATGAAAGTGGCAGTCATGGTCACGATGGTATAAATGATCAGAGCAATATCGAGACCCAACCAAAATCCAAGTCCTCCGCCAATGGCGCCGATGATATTTTGAGCGTTCCAATCGGAATATTCTGACCGTAATTGGTAGTCAAAAAGAGTGGCTTTAACTTCTATTAAAGCTAAGTGATTTTTGTACCATTCATCGTATTCACTACTTAATTTTGTTAGTCGGTTGGCACCAGTTGCAACATTATATTGCTGGCGAATACAAGATTCCTGGCAGTTCCGTGTACAAGAAACGCTTTCGGCGCCTGTAAAATTCATTAAACATCTTTCGTATTTTCCTACGGGGCATTCTATTCCTATCGAGTTAGAAGGTAGAAGCGCGTGTGAGGTGCAGTTGCAAAGCTGTCTTATGGCATCACTTCGACATTTGCTGTGACAAGCTTCCTCCGTTTCATCCATCGAGCATTGTGGAGTGCCTTTGACATTCGGAAGGGAGATGTATTGAACTAGAGGGTTGACAGTCAGATTGGTGCATTCCTTAAAATAGGCTCTGTACACAGAATCATAATCTCGCGTTATGCCACCAGCTCTCGCCTTTCCACTAATATCGACAGTTATTGGTTCGTACCCAGCAAAGCCAAGGTGAACACATCCAATCATTGTTAAAACACACCAAGCTGGTTTGTAAACCAGATTTTTGCTGTCGATCTTAATTTCAACGCGTGAGCCCTTCTCAAAAGAGACTTCTCCGAGTTTGAGGCTGTAGCAGAGTTGATTTTTGTCGATGAAAGCTATCTCTAGGCTAAGATAGTTTAACGAACGAGTTTCATTGTTGTTTGGAGTAAAAAGACTCACATTCATCGGATAAAACTCTCGAAATTTCATGCCAAACGTATCTTTCAGCTGCCCAAGTGTAAGCTGCCATTTCACAAGTTTAGGTAACATGATATCTCTTGCTATCGATTGAAATATGTCATCCGACTGATCGAGGAATTCTCGCATGGGAACGTTGCCCGATCCATCTAGGTTTTCGGTTTTGTAGATTAAGCTAAGGTATGTCTGTACAACATAAAGAAAGGTTACCGGCCATTCCTTGTCTTTAGCGTCTTGCCACGATGTTATGTTCGAAAAGAAATCAACGGTTGAGTTGACAATCGTGTACGAACCAGCTGGTAAATTTAACTCGTCGGTTTCATTGGAAAGGATATAATGAATCAGCCCTCTGGCATGAAAAAAGGGTAAACATATGGTCATATCTGGTAAGCGCATTTTTTCATTATATATTATTTCTCCTGCTAAAGCTGTTGGATTTTTCTGATAGTTTTGGTAGAGATCGTAAGAAGTCATTATTGTTAGTACAAGTCCTGACAAATACACGAATGCCCAAAATAACTTGATGAAAATTCTTCGAGCTCTTTGGGTAGTACTTTCATCGCTTTGTATGATTGTCAGCTTTTTAATTATTTTCCGCAGATTTCTTTGACTTTTCGTGCCATTCCTGTTCTGTGGAACGTAAGCCATTTGCAGTAGATTAAGAATTTTCCGTTCAGATAAAGCTTTACTTGTGAATTTGCAGAAAAGTTGTTGGTATCTTTCTTGTTTCAATAACTTATCACCGAATGGACTGTCGAGTAGTGCTAGAAATATTCAGTTGTGAATTTAGTAAAATTTTTTTGTTCGCTATGTTGGCGTCCCTACTCTAGTACAGTCTTTAAGATACTGCCAAATGCCTAATATAAAAACACTTCTGATAAGAGCTTGACTATAACGCATATTTCTCGTACAGGATTAAAAATCTTCCCAAACCCATCGCTAAATTCACGAGTGAAATCCAACTGGAAAGTCGTTGCTAGAATAGCGAGCCGATACTGAGCTAATATCGTCAGTGGACGAGCACTTTCGGCGTTTGGATTATCATTATCAGCATTGTAATCCCACCTAGCAACACCTACTCTTTTCCAGTTGAAGAAACACGTGACAAACAGACTCGTGTTAGACAGCGCCGGTTCTATCATTTCACGAGCACTAATGGTCGTTAAAGGCGCAAAATGTGTTCATACGCCTGTGTGCTACTAATGCGATTGTATCGGGCGTGACAATTTAAGACCCGCTTTTTCTAAGCATCGAGAAATTTGTTTAGAGCCTTGGCACAATGGGCAAAATGTGTTCGGATTTCGCTGAAATTTGGAATGCGGGGGTGGTTTAGGGTAAAACTTCCGAAAATAATGTCGGATTTTTTCACAAAAGTTTTCGCTTCGAGATAAGGCGGGAAATTTAAATTTGTGTACTGACAGAACAGAATTTGTTGAAATCAGTA
>NIUQ01005136.1:0-11572 GCA_002796945.1 Plectus sambesii
GGGTGTGTTTGCTATAGATATTTGTGGTTGCCGCTGTGTAGATCGATTTTGCAAAGCAATTAATAAAAATAAAGAGTTTTTCACACCGCCGTTCGTTTCTGCGATCGTCTTTGACCTTCGATTCCCAACAATGTTGTGACGCTGTCTGGTATTGTGAATAGATTTATTTCATCTACTCATATCCCGAAAGTATTTAATCGAACGCGTAAGGTTTCCGTCGGCTTATAACGCTGTCTCTTTTTTAATCCGGGAACTGTATCTGGTGCGTATAAGTTGTGTTGATTTGATGTCAACTTTCACTCGGCGTTTTCAAACACATAAAGTTCTCATCTTCGTACATTGCATTGTTGAGCACAGGTCGCTCTATCATTTGTCGATGTGTTAATTCAGCAACCGCACTAGCCGCTTGTCAGTCCTTCGCGAGAGATTGTCTGTGATTTGCATGCTCTATGATTTCATGTCGAATAATAATGAACTTTCATAGAAGGCGTAGTTCGTTTGCACTTGATGCCACTCTTATTCGTTCAAATGACGGCGACCGCTCTAACATCGGTTCATTGAAAGAATTTGTTCGGCAAAGCGCCAAAGAATGCTCGTTCGTCATGCAAACGATTTAAAAAAAGAGAAATCGAACGCGACTAAAAGAGAACTGCGATCATCTCTAGCTGAAGGGAATTACTATAATTAAGACGATCTTTGAGGTACAAAATACAGCGATAAGTAAATGATGAGCGTTGTTATTGGAATGTGGCGCTTTTAGTCAAATTACTTGGTAACAGAGCCGCAAGAAACACCGCAACACGCTTAGTATCGAAGACTGCGCACGTTCGCTGCGGCGTTCACACTACTAATCTATTAATACTGACCAATAATTTTCTTGTCTCTGAGTGAGAAATTACGACTATAAAACTGCAACTGGGATAGAGTGTGTCTGATGAATCACAACCAGTTCTCAGTCGTCACTTTAAACATTCTTCTTGGCAGAGATGTGAGAGTATGTCGTCTGGGTATTTGTGGGCAGTGGATATCCATGGCACTGCGAACAGACTGATCGCCTCGCCGTGTCCAGCAAAGGATGACTTCTTGGAATGGATCCCGGCGCATCTCGAAGGGAACGTGCCGGTCAGGAAGTTGGCCGTAGCTCCGGACTTTGTTTGGGGGATTGGGGCTAACGGCAGAGCCTACATCTACGTCACTTATTCGCATATCGCCGTCAGGGTTGTGGAGGAGACGTTTGAGAATGAGGTATGTTGGATGGGTTTACAGAGTTTTTCATCTTAATTTGTCACTTTTGTCTGCAAATTCGTCAAACTAGCGTTCTAATTGAAAGTAGAGATGACAAAATTGAATACAAAAGTGAAGAATTATGATAAAGGACCCTATATATACCATTTCCACTTTAATAAGGACACTCTCGAATTCAAAGAGGACATTTTTTATGTTGACTTTACTCGGAACTTTTAGATTAGAAAACATCCTTATTAAAGCGAAAATGATGTATGAATCACACAGATACAAAGGTGTCTGAAAGAAATGTGTATGAATCGCACAGATTCGTCGGAATCTCAATTGCGTATAATGATCGACTAGATTTAGGATGTTTGACTCTTTGAAGTCTGTTGAAATTCGAGAACGGATTTTAGAAGCAAATTTCACTCTAAAAGTGTCGATATTTTCACCGTGCCCTATTTTGTGTTAGCCGGAAAGTTTTGCGTCTTTTTTAAACATAAGATAATACTCAAAAGGCACACAGCTTCCGCTCAATCCAATATAAGAGGTCACTTTCAGCGCTGGTATATGCTAGTTGGATGGTCGTCGCGCACGCTGCCGACAGACCGATCTAATTATTCTGATCGACAGGGTGATAATTCGACGCCGAAGAATTCCTTTCATCTGCCGTCCGATGGATGGGTGTGGCAGGATCCGTGGACCGTTGATCTCAATGAAATTGAATATGACAAAACGGTATCGTTTCTCTACTTTTCTTCTTTTCAAACTCTAGCAGATTTTATTGATTAAATTGCATGCGAATATTTAAATTTCCTGCCGCAGTGTCTGTTCGGGGAGAATTTGAGGTTCACTTGGATGCTTTATGAAGATGCTTTTACTTCATTTGTAGGGGAATGCGCAAAGTATAATAAATGGCACATTATTGCTATTGGGATTGTTTGCACAGCGTTGTGTGGCGTTAGAGTGACGTTCAAACTGGTGAATCAGCGGGATCGTAGATGGATGACGTTATTGATTTATTTTTGCATATCCTAACGCGCCGATTAATTAGCGTGATGCTGCAACGCAAACAGTACCGTAACAAGAGTCAAAAGGAAATAGTTCAGTTTGCGAACTATAACCGTAGTTTTGGTCCCTCGAAATTTATGAAGATTTCAAGCAACTAAGCTGACGTTTGCTATATTGCACCTGGCTTTTCGAGCTAGAATTCTCATTAGATCAATAACTTTGTAAGCGAGAATGTTTATTACATTCGTTCTCTCAAGACGGACGCTGCGTCGTGCGTCACCTTCGAAAGGTTTAATGACAATCGCTTATAGGGGTAAACAGAGCACAAGCATATTTTGACTGATATAAACGAATAACCGTTATAAACATACAACTGTAAACGATTTCTTTTGTACTATTATTATTTCAGGGTTGGCAGTATGCTTTCAACTTCAGCTCAAAAGACTTCAAGAATACTCACTTTTCCGGAGCATTTGTTCGTCGTCGACGGTGGGCGCGGACGAGGAAATACGTAGGGATCGAGCGGTGGATTGCGGTAGGTTTTACGCTGCCTGAATAAAGAGTACTTTAGATCCTGAATGTTTTGTAGGTGCCGGATGGTCGACAGAGCGATGAGAGCTATCATTTTATTGACATATCCGCTGGCGGATTTGAGCAAGCTTCCCACTGCTCGCAGAGGTTTGCCTGCAGTGTGTTCGCTCTTACCCGTGCTGGGCAGCTGCTATTCCGTGACGGCATTGGGCCTCAATCTCCAGAGGGAACTGACTGGACTCTAGTCGATCCGGTTCAAGACAAAGAATGTGAGCGCTTTGTGCTTTCAGCGTGTCAGGCGTTTCGCTTTGACGAATGCTTGTAGGAGGGGCGTTCAAAAGTTTCTTAAATTTTTCTGTCGCTTGTTTGTCTTGGCTACCTTCTATTTGCTATTAGATAGAAAAGGCCTGCAGAGTTGGAGGATGAGAATGGATGAATGCGTCGTGATAGACGGGGAGGCTATCTTAAAGAATGACTAGTTACCTTTTTTATGGTTCTGTTTGGGATATATAAGTTAAGGAACTTTTTGAACGCCTCTCATATATTGCAAGCTGACGCTGCAACAAATGCTTATTTCAGCGGGCGAGTATGAAGATCTGACGTATATCTCATGCTCCGCTTCGAGCGGGCAGCTTTTGGCGTTGACTTGGGATGGACGACTGTTTGCTCGCCTTGGAATCGCAGGCAACAATCGCGTCGGGACCGGATGGGCTGACTTGGCCAGGCCTAAAGGGTTGCCTGTCATTTCTGCGGCGCTTGGCGAGCGAACCGTTTGGCTTATTACGACCGACGGAAAGGTAATTATTCTGAAGAGTGAATATTTCCATTTGTAACATCGCTATTGTTTAAAAATTTCATCGCTCTAATTTACATCGCTTGTTATAACGCTTAAAATTAACTTCACTTAAGTACGCATGGTAGCAATCTTGCTAAGCTAGTGTACTTTTTTTTGAGCTAGTTTTGAAACGTCCAATACTGCAGCTGATCATTGTTAGATATTTATTTTCTAGCTGTGGATAACGTCGCTGATCTCCCCCATGACGGAAATGGTTCGATGTGTGACATCGGCGTCTTGGACGGAAATGTCGCAGGGAATGTGTCGAGTTACTGTCGGGCTTGATGATCAGGTAAAAGATGCTTTCTTTGTCACTCCTGTGTATTAAAATTGAGTAAAAGACTTAATTAACAAATCGCCTTCCGGTGACTCATTAAGCAGCATTTTTGATGTAAGAGTGGGATCAAATATTTTAATTGGGGACAATTGTGCTTGATCTCGGCTCCATTCTGTGCGCGCTAACATGAAAAAGGATGGAAAGAATAGAGGATGGAGAGGGACGAATTGGCGATTATAGTTAATGCGCGAGGCGCGGAAGACGATGAGCAGTTTATATAGGCCAATCTAGCCATTTTTAAACGCCAAGTATTGCTTGTAAGGGTGAGAGAAATGTCATGAAAATACGGTTACTCCTTAAATAAGAAATACGATTGACCATTTGCCGTAGGCACTTATCATAAAAAATTTTATGTCGCGCATGACGAGGTGTTTTAAATTGGTCCTTCTCTGATTTTTTAAAAAGAGAAAAACGAAATAATCTACACCACCTTGTCATGCGCGACGTAAACTTAATTACGGTACGTGCCTACCGAAATTGGCCTACCAAACGCTTTAAGAAAGACTTAATTCGAAAGCTTTTGTTTACAGGTGCTGGCCATCTGTCAGTCAACTGAGCGGCTGAACATTCGAATGGATCTGAACGAGAAGGAACCGACGGGGCGCTGTTGGAAGGAAATCATCGCTAGCAAGGGATGTTCTGGCGAGATTGATGAAGAGGCTGGAAATGACAATGACCGCTGGCTGCAAGTGGACGCCGGCGGTTGTTCGATCAATTCGAAAACCATTCCACGTCACTGGACTGAGCCGCAGCACCAGTCCTCGTCATTTCTATCAGACTATTCCGCCTTTGATCGCAAGTCGACGTGGCGTCGCAAAGTCATCGATGCGCTCACTACCCGCAATGAACTTATTTGGAACACTTTTTGGGACTTTAGTCGGCATTTCGGAGAAGATAGCGCGTGGACCCGGCATGCCAAAGCGCAAGTACTCGCGGCGACTAGTAGCGATTGGATTGACGCCAATTTGGAATTGACCATCGAAGGTATAGTCGTAGTTTTTTGTTTGCGAAGATGAAAGACCATTGGGACTGAATGGGGCTCATCGAAGTCAATAGTTTGCAATTATACCAATTGCATTTTAAGAAGAAAATTTCCAATCAGTGAGGACATTTTTTATATTGATTTGCCCTGAAAAGTGTTTTCTTTTAATTGGAAAGTGTATTTATCAAGGTGATGGAATCGTTATATAGTATTTCTTGCTCTAAAAATACTAAGATTCGATTATTTAAAATTTAGTTAAACGTGAGTGCAAGATGGGAAATTTTGTCCTGTCAGAGCCCTCCACTGCTTAATCATTGACGCCCAGTCTGTATTTCTCATTAATGTTACTCATACCGCATTCCTCTCAGACATCGTGCGCAATTCAGAATCTTTTATACTTTGCCATACAAAAGCAAAAGAAATAATACATTCTTGGTAATATTGTATGCGAAAGTTATCGTATCGAATTTCAGGCGCAACAAAGGGCCTATTGCGAGTGGAGATCGCTGGTCGCGGGCAGACGATCGAACTACCATTCGCAGATATAGTTTGTGCCTTTGCAAAGTGCGATGTCCATTCCAAAAATGTGCTGGAAGTGCATTCACCGATCCTCCCGCAGTCAAATATGCTGGCCGTATTGAAAAAACCATTGAAGATCGCTTTTAATACCGAAGACGAACGCGACTCTTGGACGAGCGTGATACAGGCTACATTGTGCAAAGCCATTCCGGTGTTCGACAGGGTACTGTGGGCAATCGACGATCAAGGACTGATATACGTGTGCCCAATTTCAACGCATAATACGCAGTCATTATCGCAGCAATACTGGCTTCAACTAAGAGGACATTTCAAGGAAGTGTCAGCCGGTTGTGGCGTCGTGTGGGCGCTGGGGGAGGATGGCAAGGCGTGGTGTCTGTCGCCCGACTACGGTTGCGCCATCGATCCTATGTTTGGCGAAGAGCTCGCTCTCGTTCAGACCGACGCTATCGATGAAGTTTTGTGCGAAAATCAGCGAAGTAGCGTGCTTTCCGGCTACTGTACATTTAATGGCACTGCTAACGGCAAGTATTACGCATGGTCGGACGATAGCGGGACCGTGAAGAAGGCGAATAAAGAAACAACACGGTGAGTTGTAAAGCTGATGACTTTTTTGGGAAAATTAATATTGCAAAATCGAAGCTTCTCTGGCTTGCGTTTGTTAAAGGGGAATCGAATAATTGTCAAAAAACATAAAATATGAAGCTATTTAAGCGAAATTATTGGTTTAGATTGCCGAGTAAGCACTGGCAGTGGGCAAACGACTGGAAGATCGTCAATCACGACCTCAATTGCGACAGTGAGGGTTGGCAGTATGCCAAAAAGTTCGGCACGGATTTCAACCGCAAGAAGGGGTCGGTGCGGCGGCGTCAATGGACGCGTCGTAGAGTTTTCACCGCCGCCGCGCCCTGGTTGGCCATCGATGCGCCGAAACTGACGCGTTTGTCCGTGCAGAACGACTCGACCGACAACAGTCACCTGCTCGTCTGGGCTGTCACCGTCACCGGCGACTTGCTCTGTCGTCAGGGTGTGACGTCGGCGACGCCTGCCGGCAGCGCATGGAAACAGGTCGGTACTTGATGGTTGATCCGTCTCAGACTTGATAGTTGGCCTCCGATCGTACGACGTGGCGGCGCGATTAGCGATTGTTGGTCTTTAAACCAAACCTGCATCACCACGTGTACAGGGTGGCGCAAAAGTTCTGATACTACTTTTGTTCGTTCGTTCGTTCAAAAGTGGTATCAGAACTTTTGCGCCACCCTGTATACTTAGCCCTTCGCGGCTGCGACAATCATTGAGGAAGACTAGTTTCGGCAAGCCGTCCTCTATGTATCTCTGGTGCAATCGAACGAATGGAGGGATTATGTATTATTTCTTCTGAGTGAATATTCTTTTCGTATTTTAACCTAAATTTTCGTCATACCATTTGCTCTTAGGGGAAATAATGTTTTAAAATTATTTATGTAGTTGAACATATCAAGCTTTCAGGTAATATGCGACAAACGAATCGTCGATATTTGCGCTGGACCGAACTACCATATTTGGGCGGTGACCAGCGCGGGCGAGGCCCTACTTCGTTACTGCGCCAATTTCGCTGACATTACAAAATGCGGTAGGTCGCTGATTGAACTGACAGCATTCTTTTGTGGCGCATTTCACGCGACACTGATTGTAGAATTTCTAATCGTAGCTGAAATTGAATTTCTCATCATAAAATCTAGCAGGATCCTCTTTTTCATGAAACTGTTTTGCTTGGAGGTAGTGGAAAAGTGTATTGCGGCATTACAAGCTAGATTGTAGCAGCCAATTGTAATTACTAATTGTTCTGCCATTCTATACAGTTGTCTTCGATCCACCCAAAATGAATGTCATTTCAGCTTGGAAATGCATTCCTTCATCGTTTAAATTGAAGCAGATCGCAGTGGGAGCCAATGTAGTATGGGGGCTCGATTCGAAAGGAGATCTCTATGAACGAACCGCCGTCTCGAGTGCAACTCCAGAAGGGGAAAGTTGGATATACGCGTACAGTGATGTGCAGACTGTGACTACGGATTCTAGTGGCAATTTGTACGCTTTGCTCAAGTATTCTGATCCCGGCGTAGGTACTGTATCTGGTGTTCTTGCGCGAAGAACTACAGAAAACAGTTGGGACTACGGTATCGCCGGGCCGTGGACGTGTATTTCGTTGTCTTCAATTATTTGACATTGTATTATCATTTTTCTGACGATCTGCTCTCCCCAATCGGCTTCTTTATCCATTTCAGCCGTTTCCTTCTCAGAGACAGATAGACATTAGTGATAAGAGCAGTCTCGGCTCAATATCAGTCTCACCAGTGCCAATAATCTGTCTCTGTTCTGCGAATTGTACTTAATGGATAAAGCCGTTTGGGGCGGGGGATTGGAAAAACCCGGTATTTTAAATTATTTGAACTTGTAGTAAAATGACTTGGATCATTCATATCGTGCACTGTGACGAGAAAAGAGTTTCTCATTTAACTATATTATGCTCTACCGAAGAGAGTAAATGTAATTGTCAACTAAAAATTGATCAATTCGCTTGCTACCCATAAGTGTAACCGCACCAGTCGTGACCACAACAGTTTTGCGAAATCAAAGCTGTTGTGTGCTCAATCTTAACAGCTGTACTCTCAGTAGCACAGAACTTTGAATTGAGCATTGAGAACTGATAATTGCAGTCTCAACAGTTTTAACCCAATGACAATTGATGATTGAGACTCAGCTTCTCAATTCTCTGTTTCCAACAATTTTATGAAATAGACCTTAGAAATGAAATCAAAGCACCGCCATTTTGCCATCGCACGATCAGTTCCAACCATTATCACAATATGATCTCGTTCATTCAACTGATGTGTTCAGCGGTTGAATAGAGCGCGCAACATGTCTCCTGCAATGTTGTACATGAATCAAAATATTGCTAAATTTATTGTTATTAATGCTTTATTAATACTATTAATTAAGCTTTATCGAGACCGCTCTTCACCGAGTTGCTCGAGCTATTATGTTTGACAACTTTCAGTATCTAGATTGTACTGCGTCGTAATTGTTCGCACAAACCTAATTTTCTTATGCAAAACACAATCATGATAGTTTCATGAAACAGTAGAGACACTTTTGCATTCTCGACACTTCTACGAAACCAGCCCCATGTGGTATAAGAAATAATCCATAATATCGCATAAATATTTTCATTATAGTTACAGATGGAGAGTGAACCCGTTAGTAGTCATCAAACAAATTGAATGCTAAATGAGAATGAACACCCGTCTGGTACTGTACCAGCGCCGCTTTGGAACAGAATATATAAAGTTGAACTCGAATTCGTCAACTGTAGCAGCTGTCTGTTAAGTTCGTCCAAATCTGAGTTGTGATCGCCGGTGAAGCTGAAAGTAATCAGTTCAATATGAACACATATTTTATGTATTTCGGTTACTGCGATAATAAAATATCCCTGTTATGACGAATGAATCAAAACGACATGAGAATAATTTTCCGATTGTTTGCTTTACACATCTTAAACATGTCGAATAGCAAAATGCCGTATTCTTATACCTTTCTATTATCATGGTATTTGTAGTAATCGTGAGTTTGTCGACATTATCGTCGCGAACATCAAAACTATTGGCGATCATTCGAATCGTACGATCAGTAGGCGTGCGTATTGTCCAAAAGTAGCTTGCATTGGCGTCGTACTTTCCCTGATTGCCGTTCACTGAAAAGTAACAGTGATGCAGTCAACGATTAGGACTATATGGGTGTTGGAGAATTCCTCCCTTCCATCCCAATATTTTGTGTCTGTCGCGGCGTGCGCACTTAGATACCCTAAGTGATAGCAGTTTAAGAATGTCCAATAAGGGTCCTATACGAGTGCACTTATACATTACTAGGAAGCGCAGTCAATTTATTCTCATTATTCGGTGTTAATTGCAATATCCTTCTACTGATAAAACTCTACGGTCTGAAATCTCAGTGTTTACACTTATCAGACCAAACTTAGTGATAATATCCTAAGTCATCGTCGAAATCTCCATCCTCATAATTCTGTATTCCCTCTGTCTCATAATTATGTTTGAAACCTAAGTTGATTGTATTGTTTTGATAAGTCATTTTACGAATGACGTGATGATTGAAGAACGATCAAAAGTCAATAGAAATTTTAATTTATGCTCTTCGCTGTGTTTAAAATTCTCATCCGCGAAGATTCATTCTATCACCCCATTTTCTAATCCTGTCCCGATCACAACCCTATCATCGATAATGCTAAGAATGATTAATACTAACCGGTACAATGATCTGGAGTACTCGAGACAGTGGAGGTGAAAAGGTTTGTTGTTGTGGAATTCAAAAATGACGGTGTTGTAGATTCACTACTCGCGATGCTAGTTGTAGATTTTGTAGTTGGCGTTTTTTCTGTCTTTGGTGGCGTTGAAGTAGTCGTATACACTGTTGGCGTTGCAGCAGATGTCGTAGCAGCAGTTGTCGTTGCAGCAGATGTCGTATACACTGTTGGCGTTGCAGCAGTTGTCTTATACGCTGTTGGCGTTACAGCAGTTGTCGTAGCAGCAGATGTCGTAGCAGCAGATGTCGTAGCAGCAGTTGTCGTAGCAGCAGATGTCGTAGCAGCAGTTGTCGTAGCAGCAGATGTCGTAGCAGCAGTTGTCGTTGCAGCAGCTGTCGTTGCAGCAGTTGTCGTTGCAGCAGTTGTCGTATACACTGTTGGCGTTGCAGCAGTTTTCGTAGCAGCAGTTGTCGTTGCAGCAGTTGTCGTTGCAGCAGTTGTCGTTGCAGCAGATGTCGTATACACTGTTGGCGTTGCAGCAGTTGTCGTTGCAGCAGTTGTCGTATACACTGTTGGCGTTGCAGTAGTTGTCGTATACACTGTTGGCGTTGCAGCAGTTACCGTTGCAGCAGTTGTCGTTGCAGCAGTTGTCGTGGTGGAGAGTACGGGTGATGTGCTTACACCGCTTGATGGTGTCGTAGTAGTAGCAGAAGGTATTGCTGTAGTTGTGGTTGGCGTTTTTTCTGTTTTAGGTGGTGTTGAAATAGTCGTATACATTGTTGATGTTGCAACAGTTTCCGTGGTGGAGAGCGTGGGTGATGTACTTATACTGCTTGGTTGTGTCGTAGTAGTGGCAGAAGGTAGTGTTGTAGTTTTTATCTTTATTGTGGTAGAAGTCGTTTCAATTGGTATCGTTGTGCTTGATTGAGTATTAAGCGTTACTGAGCTTGATGTTGATCGCAATATTGATGGCGTTGACGAATATTTTGTTGATTGTGTTGGTAAAGGAGACCGTGAACTTGTTTCAGACGGATCAGCGGACACAGTTGAAAGAGTGGATGTTTCTTTTCTAGTCGTGCCTTCTTCGACAGAATGAGAAATTGACGTCGATTGCTGACCAGGAGAACTTGAAGGTAATGTCGTACTTGTAGGAGTCGGCTGTCCGGTAATAGATGACCCTTCATAAGGTCCTGGGGGACTTACATGTTCATTTATATGACCATGAGGGATTGAAAAAATTATGATTGCAACGAGTAGTATGATGAGTGGTAGTAAAATGACGACAAAAAATGCAATTATATTCATTGTTGTACCGCTGCAAAAACCGCCACCGGCAATTCTTAGGTGCGGCCTTCTGCTGTTGCTGCTGCTAGCAGGATTGCTTGAAATATCTGAGATTCGTTCATAAACAGTTGAGTCATTGTCTAGATACGTGGATGTTGGATAGGGAGTTGTCAAAGGGCCATTTGTTGATGGCGATGAATAGTTCCTGTAATCACTAATTTCTGCATATGTATGAGATGAAGACGAGATCGATGTTTCAGATGCTGGTATATTCTGCTGGTAAAGTCTCAAGTTCTGACCCCACAGCCGTCGAATCCGCCAGGATAGAGAAGAATATGTGGGGTGCTGCGCTTCTATATCATATTGCTCTGTAGAAAAATGTTCCCTCGAGCTACTACCTCTGCTCTCTCGCGTCCAGAGTGAACTGATATAGGAAATGGTACCAGTTAGCATCGACCCAATAGTAGAGCTGATCGTGCCGTTAAATGTGCCTGTTTCGGTTGATAGGTCTTGTTCTATTTCTAACCTCGT
>NIUQ01005137.1:0-11604 GCA_002796945.1 Plectus sambesii
AGCGTCGCCGACCCAGCAGCCGGGTGCGAGCCCGAGGGAAGCGCCGACGTTTCCTCCCCGGCGACAGCCCCCTTCCGATGTCGACCGGCCCCACTGCGTCGCGCTCAGCGCGACGAAGTTCCACTTCATGTGAAGCAGCGCTTTGGCAGGCTTTCCTTGTGGCAAAAACCTTAATCCGTAGTGTTACGTGGCATGTTTTTTGGGGCGTTTTGAATGCTGCCCGGAAACAAAGGCCCGGAGCTAGGATCAGAAATGAACCGCCTTTAGTGTTTATATCGGAAGCTAGTCGACGGCTCACAGTCGCTAAGCGGGAACTCGTGCAGAAACAAACGTATTGCGTAGCTTCCCGATCCGAACGGAAGTCAGTTACGAAACTCGCGCATAAAACAATACATGGGAACGATCAAAATTGTTCGAGTTTGTTTCTTATTTTTCTTATATTTGTTCCGCCTTTGAATTTCCTAATTCGTAAAGGATAAAGATATAGTAACGTTTCTAAATCGTTGCTTCACAACCTTATTTTCGACAGGGTATAAGTCGTAGATGCTTCATAAACACATTAATTCAGGTTGAGCTATGCCATGAGAACAAACAGGTCTCAGAACACGCTAAAGGAATTATAAGCGAATAAAAATCGGAAAATTTTTACTTCTAATGCAAGTAATATAACATTTAGTAGCCCTTCAGCTGTGGAAGTTCACAGTCAGAGCACATTTTGACTTCGGGGAGATAATTGGGGCCTCAATAAAACACAGGGTTACTGTAAGAACGTTGCACTCGGCCCATCTGAATTACGAAAGAAGATTCTCGCTTGCTTTTCGGCTTGCACTAGCCAGAATTGCAAAGGATACTTACGCCGTGTTGATGATCTTGAGTTACTTGAACCAGAGTAGGCGTGAGTTAAAAGCTTTTTTTAATTGCGAACCTGAGGTAGATGTATTTCGGTGATGAGACCAAAGCCATCCCATTGTCCCATCCTTTCATCTCTCATTGCAATTACATCTTATGAAATGTGCAATTAGGTCACCCCCGAGGCATAAATTACGAAACTGGCTCCTTGCTCCTATGCTTATGATACACGAGTGTACGATGCAACATTGTGTCCCGCAAAGGACAGAAGTATTGAGGGGGCTTCACACTGTTATTCGATCTAAGCAAGCGTGAGTGCGAGAGAATTTCTTATGGTTGAGTTGTGGTACAACGACTTAGAAGAAGAGTTTTATCACGATACCAATGATCACAATTGACGATACGGTGATGCATTAGGAAGTGGTGAAGAGGCACAGTGACTAGTTGATAGATGACTGGCAGCATAGATATACAGAGAAAGAGGTTGGGGAACAAGGAGAAGTGTCGATAAGTGATCAGGTTTGACAGAAGTACGAGTGCCCCGAATGGCCTTGGGAATCACCGATAACGGCAGGCTCGATCGAATCACAATCAATCAGCGTCGAGCTTCGTCAGATCTTCGACTTTGATCTTTTTTTGGTCAGATAGCAATGAATTGTTTTGACAGCTTCGGCTGGTAGAGAATGTCAGCAGATGATTTTGTCAGATAGAGTTTTTGACATCATGCCGATTTCACCGGGTTGGTTCAGCTCGTCATCATAATGATCGAGGGGTTTACTTGATCGTTACAGGATGAAAAGTAGATTCCAGTTTGTTTCAATACTTCCACTGCTCATTTTGCAGCCACTTTCACATTTAGTAGCGCTTCAAGTGTGACAATTCACAGGCAGCGCACATATTGTCGTCGAGGACGATGCGAGGGGCCACAATACAGCACAAGGTCGATGTGAGAACTCAGCCCCTCGTCCCATCTAAATTGAGAAAGAAGATTTTGGCTAGCTTTTCGGCGTGTCCCTGCTACAATCCCAAAGGGCATGTACGCCGTGCTAATGACCTAAAGCACCATGAACAGCAGTAGGCGTGAGCTGAAAGCTTTTTTTTCTACTTACGAATCAGAGACATACGTAGGTTGGTGATGAGATCGAAGCCATCCCATTGTCCCATATTTCTTTCATCTATCATTGCAATAACATCTTATAATATGTGCAATTAGGTCACCCCGAGGCGCAAAGTACCAAACTGGATCCTTGCTCATATGATTTGTGATGCACGAGCGGATGATGCAATATTGTATCCTTCAACGAATAGAACTCTGAAGAGCAGATTCCCTTTCTTGCAATACATAGGTTGACAACTTAGTTTGCAATTAGTTATGTCAGATTTAGTAGCGCCTCGGCTGTTACAGTTCCCTGACAGGACACGTTTTGACTTCGGGGACAGTGCGAGGGGCCACATATAGCACCAGGGTCATTGTGAGAACCCAGCCCTGGACCCAACTTTATGTGGAAGAATATTTTCACTAGGTTTTCAACTTGTCCTTACTACAGTTGTAAAGGGCATGTGCGTCACTTTGATGAGCTTAAGCTCGAGGAAACATAGGAGGCATGAATTGAAGGCACTTAACCTAATTGCAAACCTGACGCATATGTATTTTAATGTCGCAACTTAAGCCATCTCATTGTCCCATCCTTCTTTCCTCTCTCATTGTAATATAACCTTGTGATATATGGAATTAGCTCACCCCCAGAGGCAAAAAGTTACAGACTGGATACTTGTTCATATGATTTATGATGGACCAATGAATGCTGAAATACCGTGTCCCACAAAGAACATAGTATGAATAGCAGATTCCAATTTTATTTCAATATATCAACTGCTCAGTTTGTCTGAAACATCGAGAAATTCCCTTTAATAGGATTACGTTAGTTACTGTTAAAACAGAAAACATAAAAGTACGAACAAAAACTTATCGTTGATCTAATTGATTGCTAAGCATACATCTTAAACTGATAATGATAATCTTTCTTTTTCAGATCCCTATCAAATTCTCGGCCCGACGAGCAGTCGTCTCGCAAGCGCAGGTACGGTAATATTTTTGTGCTTATAAATAGAGTGAAAGAAAAGCGAAGATATAAGGGCACAATTCGACCTTGAAGAGAAAATGTCGTATTTCGGCGATGATGAGAATGCATTTAAATCGAACATATAGTGGCGGATGGGGTATGCTCATTTTACCGTAACCCCGTTGCTCTCTAGTCGAGTTAATAAAACGATTGCGTTGTGGGATTTCGGATTTTCAGCGCGGTTTATTGCTCATTTTCTACTTGGTTTTAGTTTTCTGATATACAAATGCCGCGCTTGCAGTGACAGAAACCCTCAGGGCAATAATTTATGAAATCGGTCTCCTTCTGAGCCGTTCCCACTTACGTTACTAAACGTGCATTAAGTCGAGAACGACATCAACGAGTCAAATTTTTGACTTAGAACACGTAACTCTCTAGGTTCAGAAAAATGACCAGTGAGTGCGTAAAGGTACCCAGTCACAGATACTTGAATTCGCGGCGGCAGAGGCGGCCTTGGCACAGCTCAAGCCACGCCCACAAATGGCGACCGCAACGCGCGTGGCGGAAAGGAGATGTGATATAAGATTATCGCTGCCTGTGCACTGGATTAGGACGCTAAGTTATCAAATAGTCAGTTACATACTTCATGTTGACTGTAACTGAGACGTTGTTTATGATTATAAATTTGAATAATAAGTGCACCTTCTAAATGAGAAATTGAATCCGGACTTTCGTTCTTCAAATAGTTTCGCAAGCTATATGAAGCTTGCTAGTTTAAATAGCTTGCGAAGCTGTGACTTCAACGAAACATTTATCAGTTAAAACGGTAATGGCTGACCGGAATAGCGATACGATAATCGTCAACATGATATTCGTCAACACGATAATCGTCAACACGAATACCATTGTTACAACTTATGACGAATACATGTTTCAACGGTAATTACGGCGGCAGCATCTCATTTCCGCAGCTGGCTTAAAGAGGGATATGTTACGCGCTGCAGAGTCAGATACTGTCAACTTCTGATCGTAATAGAGTATAATAAGCTTCTTTTATAAGATGCACTTTTTTGAATTTTGTTGAAGAGTTATAGGACGGATTTTGGCGTGGAAGTAAAGGGGCTGCAAGGTCAAAACGAAACCAGCATTAAATAGAAATATGCAATAGCTTAGATTCCGAATTTGTAATGAATCTTTCGGATTTATCATTAAATGTCAAATAAGTATTGATTTAACTTTGATTGTAACTGTTTAGCAATGCGAATGAATTTCGATTCTTTTTCATTTCTCATACTGTTTGCAGTTATAAAGAATATTAGCCTAAAAACTATTTCGAAATTTAACGATTACATCTTTGTGACGGCGCTTCCTAGTCGATTGAATGAATCGTAAAGAAATAATTCGGTATTTGCCATGAACGCAATGAAATTTCGAATAACGGTCCCGAATTTCATTCTTATTCGATAGACAAAGCATGGGGTAGGAAATATGACGACCAGCAACGTCTTCGGCGTCATCATATTAATTGACCACGAGTTGTTGTATTATGAGCAGGCGCGAAATGAGAACTGATGAGAGAACAGTCATACAACTGGAGGGGGGAAATCAACAGAGCTATGTGAAAATCGATGAGAATTCTGTCAAACACCAGAAAAGCTATGTTCATTATAAGAAGCAATGCAATTTCAGGAAGCGGTCAGATTCAGCTGTGGCAGTTCCTGCTGGAGCTGCTATCGGACAGCCGCAATGCCGACTCCATCACGTGGGAGGGAACGAACGGAGAGTTCAAGCTCGTCGACCCCGACGACGTTGCCCGCCGCTGGGGCGAGCGCAAGTCAAAGCCCAACATGAACTACGACAAAATGTCGCGCGCCTTGCGCTACTACTACGACAAGAACATCATGTGCAAGGTGCACGGCAAGCGCTATGCGTACAAATTCGACTTTCAAGGTATGATAACTGGAATTTGCGGCACTTCCGGGCTTCGAATGGGACTCAGGAAAGAACGGCAGCAATCTTTTTATTCGCGCATTCTTATTGCACTTTGTAGATAAATGTGCGTTTACTGTGTGACACGCTTTTGAATAGGCCCCACGGCTATAGCGCGGATATTAGCAGATAAATTATATGGGTAAAGTATTATACGCCATTAATATCCCTCTACAACGAAATATGATGATCGCTTGAGGATATAACTTTAAATGTTTAACAGAATGAGAAACTCCAAGAAATGAGCTGTTCTAATATTGAGCGCAGTTAGCCGTCGACAATAACTGCGCGAAAAGTTTGCGCCTATTAGAATCATGCAAGTTCATAGCATACGGTATTCTCTTTTTAGGAATTGCCCAAGCACTGCAGCCTCAAAACACGGCCGCGAGCGCGCACGCCGATCTGTTTGGCCACCCGGGTGCGAATCGAGCGTTCCACCAATCGGCGAGCGAGTTGATGCAGGCGACAAATCCATGGACAGCGGCCAACTATCGATCGATGAACGCACTCATGGCGCCCGGCTTCCAGACATCTGGAGGATTGTTCTCGCCGGCGGTCGGCTACGGCTCCTTCGCCGCCGCTGGCAACGGTACTTCACCAGCCCAGGCGGCGCGCAACTTCCCCTTGTATTCATCCGCCACCTATCCCAAATGTATCTGATTTTCAACGCTGTTATCAACCGATGCGCAACATTGTTGCGAAATATAACTAACCGCCTCGAAAAGAGAGCTGGCAAAAAGCCGGTAATATTTCCTTTCCAACTGAAAAAATCATTCACTGCGTTCTATTTCAAAATTCAAAACAAGTTTTGAGTACAATTTTGTTGCCCATGGCTAAATGATCTGATTATAGTCTTCTATTATTTGCAGTATTGTGCTAAAAACCCAAAGTTTGGATTTAAAAGCCCAGAATTCGTTTCCATTTGTAAGCCCAGAGTATGTGTGCTTCTGCTGCTGTTATTTACAATTGTTGTTGTATTGCCGTTTGCACTATAGAGTCATCTTCAGTTTATCTGTGAATGCGGCAGAAATCAAGCATTGTGACGTCTTTATGCCAGTCAGAAATCAATTCTTTACTACCGTATCTAGTCTCGATTCCAGTGTCTCTGTGCTCCTTTGTTGTGGTAAATGTTTGATCGTTTTTTTGGCTGTCCGCCGGCTGGATAATGTAACCCTTCTTTCTATTAATCAATCACAAGTGATACTCATTTCAGATGTGATCAGTTTTGTTTTCCTTTGCATAAACCAAAAAGAGCGTGTTTTTCCCCGAGCTCTCGACACATCCTGAATCGATCAATCTGGGGAGACTGAGCGATGAAAGGAAATGTAGCCGCTAAAGGTAATCGAGTCCAATGCAAAACAAATACCTTTTTCTTTTCCTGAGTGCGCACAGGAGTGAGTGTAAAACAATGAGCGCTATAGCCAGCGTCGGATGTTTCTCGGAAACTTGGAATATAAAATGGCGTTGAAAAATTTAGCCTCTAATCTAATAATAAAAATTTATGTAGTCTCTACCCACGCGCAGCATGACCCGTGAACCAATGCAAAGACAATGGGGAGCGCAGTCTGTATCGGATGTCCGACTGGAAACCGACAGATAGCTGCTGTTATTACTAACGCACAATAGACCGGAAGGCTATCGAAGAAAAGTCTTGGACCAAAACGCTCATGGCTATTCGTAATTTGATCTTGGTAAGGGACGAAGCGTGCAGAATGTGTCGTGCTACGATTATTCTTACTCAATTGGACAAGGGAAAAGCAAAGCAAATAACCTTTTGACGGTTTTTTAATAAAACCAAAAAATAATTACTGATGAAATGTTTCGTTGCGCGCTGACTTCATTTCGGTAAGTGGGGTGTAATCCGCCTGACGGCACTTACGAAATGAGCAGCTTTGCTAAGTCAAAGGCGAATTTGATAGTAATAGAGGGAGGAGTGGATGTAAGGGGGCTGCGCTTCCTCCAAGCGATCAGTTTCATAAAACTGTTGCAATTGTAGATTTGAAAAACGGAAGAATTCCAAGTGCAGCAATTGGTGAGAAAACCAGAAAGAACAAAAAATAACTGGAAATTGAGCAATTTTAACGCTTGAGATTCGTAATTTTGCAGTTCTGTAATTGCAAAAGTCTACGAAATAGGCCTTAGAGGGCTAGAGGGCTCTGCAACTTTGTCCTTTCGAGTCTGAGAAAAAATTCTAGCGCAGCATATCAAAAACTAGGCACCCTTGCAAAATTTTTCATGAACGGTGCAAAGCAATGATTGAGCATTGTGTCGATCGTTCTTATGGCGAGTGTTACCGGGTTTTCTCGAAAATAAGCCCCGGGCTTATTTACGAGAAATAGCATTTTCGAGCCTCAACATTTTCCTCTAAAATACGCCCGGGGCTTATTTTCGAGAAATGCACAAAATGCAGTATTTCGCCCCCGATTCGTTAAAATTTTCACACGCGATCATCATCACAATTACGCAGTAGCTGCAATCCATCAATACGTTTGTGTTGTGCCAGTAGGGAAACGAATTCAGCATTTATTGTGCAAAAATCGCGATTTGCACTGTGAATTAACATGCACATTTAATTAAGCCCCGGGCGTATATTCGAGAAAAGGCGGCAAAAGTGGTATGCTTTTGACGCGGTCGGAATAATTTTTCACCGGAAAATAAGCCCGGGGGGTATTTTTGAGAAGGCTTTCGAAAATACGCCCGGGGGGGGGCTTATTTTCGGGTGGGCTTATTTTCGAGAAACTCCGGTAAGCTATGAACTCTGTGCAATCAAAACTAGAGAAAGTTATCCGGTACAGCGTTCTCTAGGACAAAATCGGTGAATTGAACGCTTTATAGCTTCGAATTTACTTCGTTGCGCCTGGTTCATATAAAACATTGCACAAAGCGTGTGCGAAAGTGATTCGAAATCGGAAGAGCTGTGGTTATAACTATTCCGTTAATGACAGCGAAGATGGTATTGAGTCGGTTCACATCGCGTATTTTAGCCAAAGTCGTACTTAAGGACAATACTTTATTATTGCGTTAAGTACGACTTTAGCTAAAGTACGGAAAATGAAACCGGCCCATTATATTGTAGCCCGATAAAGGCTGATTGCCAGGAGAGAAATGCTTTTCAAATTTAGCATGTTTCTAAATATTGGCGACGTTATTAGTTTTGTTATAATTATTCCCGACTATACAGTATGCATAAAAAAAGTTGGCAAATGAACCTGCTGTCGCTGTATTGCTTGAACTGCGATATAATTAGCGCGCCATCAATGACGAATCTCCTCGCTAATTAGCCTTATGTGATCTTGTAAACCTCTCAGCGCGCATTCCGTTCAGACATCTTCTCGTCCATTCAAATAATTCCACAATTATACGCGGAAGCACTTACGATGATGAACCATACAAAGCAAGGGTAAAGCATAGAGCGAGCGGAAGGGGGAATACAGTTTTTGTATTCCTCTGCCTCAAGCTAAGAAAATTATCATGGATTTTTGCGTATCTCTATTAATTTGCCGATTGTTTTCAGAACTCAAGTTTTGCTCGTTTTCTTTCCTCAGCTCTTCGATTTCAGGGGAATATCTGTTAAAGAGACGTTTAAAATCGTCGACAGACACTTAACATCAAATACAGTTCCGACAATCTCTCATGCTGACCAGCCACCAGTTGACGAATAAAAAGCTGTGTATACTTTATTTATATATGTCACAAATCGCTGCTTCTTCGGATAGAATTCAGGGTAATAAAGAAATCGAAGCAAAGAGGACAAGAGGTGAAAAAGGAAAAATGAGCGTGCCTGGACTTTCGAGTATGTTATCGCAAACGATAGTTGTCATAAAAGCAACATAATGAATGATGAGGTGTTGAGCACAATTTGAAACCCCAGAACTCTAATCGAGGCTTCTAGCTCGTGTATCAAAAATGCATCATCAATTCTTTCGCATATGGATTGCAGAATTTAGGAATTATCAACCTATTTTTGAGGCCAGATGAACAGAAGCGTAGAAATGCTTGGTGATGTACATTACATTGTTTTTGCATATTAGACGTGAACAAGCGAAGCAAAGCGGAGCAATAGAGAATGAACTGTGAATGTTTATAATTTTGTAAACTGAGTCAAACTATCATCAAATATGCATTCAGATTCCATATCAAAGGCGGTTTAAAAATGTAAGCTGATGGATTGCTCAAATCGTTGGCAAAATGGCTGGAGATAACGCATTTTTTTGATAGTCAATCAATATTGGATCTTTCGTCAAGTATATTTGGGAAACGGACAACTCGCGACATGAAAATTCGCGACATAATACTTTTGCGACAACTCGCGACACGACAATTTGCGACATAACGTGAAATTAATGCGACAATTCGCGACATACGTAATGTCGCGAATTGTCGTGTCGCGAGTTGTCATGTTATCGTATATTTGATGACCGTAATGCCTGTTTTAGGTGACTCCAAAGTTGAATATTGCAACGGTTCGATTACTGATTTTCACGCAACCAGTAGAGAAAGCATGCTAGAAGCCATTTCTAATAGCGTCAAGCTAGGAGGCGGGCCGTGAAGAGGGAAGCGGATGAACGCGACAATAAACGGGTGAGCGTCCCGCGGGACACAGCCGGAGCGCGGCGCATCGCCTATATCGGAGATTCATTGCTCAGTCGGGTCTCCAGAGATTAGACGGGTAGGCGCCAATCTCTGACATTTTCCAGATCCGTTCAGCAGTCGCAATACCCTCGGCGGTCGTCTGCTATTGCACTATTTTCATGGTGCTAGAGAGGGAGGACCAGTGCAATATTAGAGGCGGGCAGAGTGACAGTCGTCTCTTTCTGGAACGAGTAATGTGCAGCCGAGAAGAAGACTCGACTTACATTGCTGTTCCTCACTCGCTTGCCCACTGCACTCTCTCTTCCTCTCAAATCTTCAATATTACCGATCGCTGCAAAGAAACGTCTGCCTGCTAACTAGTTGGCTTGGATGCCTTTATCAATGTGCGACGTTCACTGTGCCTTCATTGAATGAAAAAGCCTGCTGCGACTTCTCTCTGCGCTAGTGCGACCTGTTCTCGTCGGACATAATGAATCCCTTCCTCTCGCCGCACATTGCTTTAATCACCTGCTGTATAACGTACATGGTTCTGGGAGCGTATGTCTTCCAAGCGCTTGAAAAGACCAACCTGTCCGACCTAAAGCAGCATCACATGAATGAGATTGAAGGCAGCAGTGAACTTTATTTGGAGCGCATTTGGCAAGTTATGAAAGAACCAGGTACAATTTTGATGATTATTCTAGCTATTATTGAAATATTTCTCATTTGCAATTATACTTTAATAATTATCGCTTGAAATAAAATTTTATGCGAACAGTAGCGGCACTTGTAAACTTGCGATAATTTGATCGAATATCATTCGATGAGTAGTTCAGGCGCGACCAAGGAGTCGGTGAAGCTAAAGGCTAGAGAAGAGTTTGGAGATTTCGTCGACACAGTGTACGATGCGTATAAAGCGACCAGACATCGCTNAGAGGCTAGAGAAGAGTTTGGAGATTTCGTCGACACAGTGTACGATGCGTATAAAGCGACCAGACATCGCTACGATCCCGATGCGCCCGTATGGGACTTCCGCACTTCGTTCTTTTTCACAGCCACCATGCTGACATCGATCGGTTACGGCTTCATCGTCCCTTTCACCTTCTACGGTCGCATGTTCTGCGTGATCTATTGTCTCGTCGGCATACCGCTGACGCTGGTTACCGTCGCGAACATAGCAAAATTTATCTCAGAATCAGTCTTCATGATTCACTACCAACTGTGGAAATGGCATATGCAATGGAAGAGCAGGCGACGAGAGGTTTGCTTGACTATTGTTTTCCAATTGCCAAATTCTGATTTATGGGGTAGATGGAAAGCTTTTAATTGGGTTGAACACGAGAATAAAAGTTGAAGCTTTAGTTGAAAGCAGTTTGTGGGTTTTGAAGCTTTATATTGTAGTGCACCGCGGAAGGAGACACAGTAAGGAAGAATTCATTGTATATTTATCAATAATTGCTCACGTTATCGCACTGTATCACACTATCGAATCGAAATATGTCAAATCCAAAATATATATTATTTCAGCAGGGAACTGAGGAGGAGAACAAGCCGATGATTGGTGAGAGCGAGGACGAAGAGGAGATACTCGATAGAACGAAGCTGGTCCGTTTCCCTCCCATCATCGTATTCATATTTGTTTTCGTCTACGGCATGATCGGCGCCTACTTGGTTCACACTCGAGAGACGAATTGGTCTTACACCGAATCAATGTACTTTACTTTCATCAGCATTTTGACAGTTGGTAAGCTAACAATTCTCGTACTCGGATACCGTATTTCTTCTAATAATCGCCCACCTTCTAATAATCGCCCCCCTCCAATAATCGCCCCCCTCCGGCCTAGGTTGAAAAAATAATCGCCCAGGGCGATTATTGGAAGAAATACGGTAATTGCTCTACAATCCTTTTTTGAACATCGTGCATCAAATCCGATTTGAAATTTCAGGTTTCGGCGACTACCGTCCGACACCGCATAATCTGATGCCAATCCTGGCGATAGTGATCGGAGGAATAATCCTGACTACAATGTGCATGGATGTTGTGGGTCGGATGTACCTAAAAGAGATTCATTACTGGGGACGGAAGCTGAAAACCAACAACCCGTTCTACCTTCTGCGCGAGGCCAAAGCC
>NIUQ01005138.1:0-11647 GCA_002796945.1 Plectus sambesii
TTTTTCTTCGAATTCTGGTCCAAAAGGCAGTATGGTAACAGGATTAGTGAGCAGAGCACTCTCCAGGTCTGAGCAAGTCGGCTCAGTACACTCTGGCAATACGTTTGGAATTGGGTAGATCAAATGCCAAGCTCCTTGTCGGATCAATTCTGCAATCGAGAAATTTTCATCTACAAAGAATATAGGGTGCTGAGGCCATGTTAGCTGGCGGAAGTGGTCACGTTAACGCTGTACGCGTTTTTAACATTTTCCAAATAAATTTTGCTAATGATGTTTATTTATGCACCTTTGCCAATAAAATTTCTCGGCCCAACTGCGTGCTCAGCGCACTTAAAAGCGCCCAAAAAAGCAGCATACCGACAAGTTCTTTGGACGATGTGAAGGGCACTTTCTTCTTTAGAGAAACAGCAAGCATTCCCGACATGATGGATTGATAGATTCGCGCGAGTATCACAAAGGTGAGTGCAAAAAATGTGATACTGAGCACTTGAGACACATAAGTCGGTCGCCGGTGAGCGCGTTTCGACTCCATCGCGCATACGGTGATAACGTGTCGATTAAACGATCGAACCAAAGCAAGCTTCCATGAATACTTGCGCTGCAAAACTGCCGACATCGCCCATATCAACATAAAGGCAGTTAGAAAGGCGAATAACATGAGCCAGGCATCGAAGTCAAACGGACGCAAAATGAAGCTGTTTTGGAGAAACTGATCTGGAAGAGCGAGAAAATAAACTTGCTGCAGGTATTGAACAGGAACGCTAAAGTCGACGACATTCAGTCGGTCACTCGTGATTCGCATGACATTTGCGAGAACATCAACTTCTTTGCGATACACCATGCCGACAGCACCGGTAACATTTCCATCCTCCAAGACGTCGCCAATTTCATCCACTAACACCCATTCATATGACCAACCAAGACTGTTCAAGACCGCCAGAAACGGTTCCATGTCATATCCCGGTTTCGGGCAGGGCTTTTGCGGCAAATCTTTAAAGCACTCGGTTGTCCACGGATCGAATGGGGGAGTGCTCGGCCAAATAGCCACTCTCAATGTAACCATAGCTTTTTAGGGACGCTTCGGACGACTATCGCTATGCACAGTTCGACTTTAATGTTCAATCAAAAGGGTCTTTTTTCGCGGTGTAAGGACGTGTTTTCATCCAGCAACAGTGAATAGTAATCAACACGACCGGAACAAGTTTCCTCTACTACCATTACCTTTCGCTTATCCGCCCACGATCACTAGCTAGTATAAAATGTGGCTTGCTCTCACGTTTCTTTGCCTTTATTTAATGTACCTTTCCCCGCTGCGATGAAACAAAGCAAACAAGATTATCGTATTACGTGAAGAAAATTGGCAATATTTGCCTTGTTTTGATAGCTGTAGTGCAAATAACGCAATTATTATTCTTTTCCTAACCTCAAAGTCTGTGTGTCAACGATTTATCGGTAGGAGAAAACTGTGAAATTTTCGATCACCGCAGCTAAACCTCCATAAAAATTTGGAGTGTCTCCGAGCTGTTCTTAACTCAGCGGGAGACGGTATCACCACCCAAAGGCTGCGTGCAGTCGTGTATCAGCTTCGAAAGCAATTGGTGTTGTGCACCAAAGCATATGGCAGACATTTTGAGGACATTTCATAGTATTGCTCAAATATGTCTCATCTAAGGCGCCCGCACGCATGCGCTCCCACGCTTCTAATGGAGGCGCGTTCAGTAACTAGTTATTGCATTAGTTCGCGCTAAATTTTTTCGTCTTTTTCCCCCGGTACGTCAGAGAACCGCGTTGGCGCCCCCCCCCCCCCCCCCCCCCCCCCCCCCCCCCCCCCCCCCCCCCCCCCACCCCCCCCCCCCCCCCCCCCCCCCCCAAACACCAACCAACAAACCACAACTTAAACACACANATGGAGGCGCGTTCAGTAACTAGTTATTGCATTAGTTCGCGCTAAATTTTTACGTCATTTTCCCCAGGTACGTCAGAGAACCGCGTTGGCGCCCCCCCCCCCCCCCCCCCAGTTGACACCTTCCGAGAACAGTCGCTAAACCTCCACTTTTGAAACATTGCGACACATTGCACACTTATTACGTAACTCTTACACAAAAAATTATTCGTCTCGTCATTCGAGTTTGACTGTGAAGTATTGTTTCTTACGTCACTGTGGAGAATCTGTAATGACTCACCGGTGCTTCCCCGTAGTGAGATTTTTCCAAGTCTAGTGAATTACTCAGCCTCATTCAGCCGCTTAAAATGTGACGAGCAAAGACAGACAGACATTCGACTGTCGAGTTGAGAAGTACTTCGGTGATATCAAGAGTCAGCTGCAATTGTGTTTACGACGTGCATCATGAACTGCCTGTTAGTTTTGTCGAGCCTCGTTCTGGCATGCGAGATGTTCCCACTGAACTTGAAGAATAACGAAGACTTAAGTGCCGGACAACTCCACCGACTGTCGGCGCTTGGAAGTATTCCCGCCGTTCCAGAAAGCGATATCATCGTCAGCGATTTCAATAACTACAAGAATGAACTTGAAGGAAGAGCGACAGGCAGCACTGAAAGGAGAGTTCGACAATCCAGGGACGCTTATCAAGTGAGTACAAACAAGCCTCCTTTCGATGAATACGACGGTTCGTCTTCAACTGAAAGCCCATTCGACGTCTATCGCTATATAAAGCTAGCATTATTTTAAATTGTTCCATTGCGCCAGTGTTTTGCCAGATCGTTGTATTGATCTACAAACTGAACTCAAACATTGTGAATTGTGATAACTTTTGGAATCATCTCATTCTTATGCATTTATTATCGTGGCGCTCATTGCATAAGCATATGATACTTGAAGTGTGAAATTTGATTGACTGTTATGAAATACACATAAATATCGGAAGATAAAAGTGATCTTCTCTACCAGTGCAGACTCTTCTTCATCGATATGTACAAGATGACTAGAACGTTCTGTCAGGAATGTAGCATTTCCACCTTTAAATTCTATACACTTTCAAACCATATTAGATTCTTTTCCTAAAAGCTAACTCAAGAAAAGATTTAATTTGATTTGGAAAGTGTTCGTTCACAAAATGGAAATAATGAATTTCATTTATATTTGCAGCTTTATTTCCATTTGTTAACATATACTCTGTTATGTACATTTAAACTTATTAAAAACTGCACACTAAATCAACTGAAATATGAAACAACATCAGTATCCGCATTGCATTTCAAGATATTACGACATCATTCGGCGTTACCACATTGCGCGGAAATGAAGTGCTAACAATTCAGCAAAGGGAATGCCCAAAAAAGGGAATTGAGCGCGTCTGCAAATGCTCCCCAGCCACACGGGCGATTTTTTCCTCGAATACTGATTCGGCTCTGTGTCATTTAGTCGATTGTAAGAGATGCGCCGAATTCTTGGTTAGCAGTGACGCGGATCGCTGCCAATTAAACTGTCGGATAGTGAATACAATCGAACTGAATAAAGAGACTTGCTCTAAACAGTGCTAGCAAAAAGCATTGCTGTCGCATCGCTTAGAGTGTAAGCACACTGACAGAAATTTCAGAAAGTCTGCAGAGATTGCTTGATTTTGCAGCTTTGCGAACCCTCAAACCGCACAGACTACTTGAGCGCGCATAATAATTTCCAATAATTGCTTCGATATGCTGTCAACGATTGAAATAATAAATGATCTGAACGATTTGTGGCGCTCTAATTGACTTATCCTTGACCTCCTGATTTCTGCAACGACGATATGCATACCGTAACTTGTGCGCGCGCAAGACTTCAGCTTTGAAACTGAGACCAACGAAGAATAAATATTTGATTTAAATCAAATTGAATTTGGTACATTTAGCAGATAGTTACTGAAATATGCAGAGCCGTGATTGAATTATCATATTCTTAGAAAAAGACCTAATGCAAAAAATGAGAGTGTGACGAGGCCGATCCACATCGTTTTTATCTCATCGAATAGGAAAAGCGTCAAAGAATTCCTAAAAATGGGTATTGGTGGTTTGATTCCGTTCGTCGAGAAAGCCTGCCGCAAGGTTAGTTACTTTCTATCTATCTTTAAATACTTTTCGTTGGATTTAGGGCATAATCAAAGAGTTCCAAGGAAAGTCAATCGCCGTCGACGTCAGCTGTCTGCTGCATAAGGGAAGCGTGTACTGCATGGACAAGCTGGCGCAAGGCCAAGAGACGGACTTGTACGTTTTCAATTGTCAAAATAGTTTTGCAGAAGTTTTGAGATTCTGCTCATGCCGCGTCATTTAGGGGATAATTATGACAAGAGTTCGTGGTTCTTTTGTGCTGAATTATGAAAGTGCTTTGATAATATCGGTCCCCCCTCCCTCAAGTGGAATCTGCTAGTGGGAGAGGGGTAAGAATTAGTTGCATACAAAGACAGTATTCCTGCCTAGGATGCAATCTATCTTCGCTTACCGCTATAACAGCCGTCTGCTGGGCGATACTATTGCAGTTATGTGGCGCTGTAATACTATTTTTTAATCCGCATAGGTTTTATTACGTTTTCGAATCAAGTCTCAGTAATGACTAATGCGAAGTACAGAGCAAATCTAAATAAATATTGCGCACGTAACGTACTTCTACTGTTCTCCACGTCGAACGATGACTTGGGCACAAATTCTTGAGCGTGGGACAAAAAATCGATAATTTGCAAGACCTGCTTAAAAGCACTGTTCCTATGTATTCGCGCAGTTATTGCACAAGATTGGTGATTCGGCCCACGCTTAAGAATGGGCGCGCTGTGATCGAAGCGGTTTCGCGTCGCTGCCGTGTGTTGAAGCGTAGTGTGATTTTGACGCGATGACAGCCGAGTTAGAGCTCTGAAAGTGTATTATGAGGACTGTTGGGAAGCGGTCTGAAATTTGATTCCGATAAACGCGCCGGCACTAATTGATGCAAGATCTCGTTGATGCCATCGTCGTCTTCAGCTACGTCGCCTACGTGCTGAAGTATGTGCAGATGTTGCTCATGCACCACTGCCACGTGGTGATGGTGTTCGACGGGCGCTCGGTGCCGGCCAAGAAGGGCATCAACGACGGTCGTCGCGAAAAGCGCAACGCCAACCGGGCGCGTGGTTTCGCCTTGTTGGCTGAAGGAAAAACGGCGGAGGCCTACGAATTCTTCCGCAAAAGCACCGAGATCACTTTCAAAATGGTCCATCGCACAATTCAGGTCGTTATTCTTTTGTTATAAGGCATGCAGTCTGGTGTTAGAGAGTGTTTGGAAAGTCGTGGCGAGTTCAAATATGCGAAATGGACTCCCGACCATCGCCGACTTTCCATGTATTGGGAGACTTAGGCTTTGCTTACAGGTCTACGACTAAGCCATAAAGAGCGTGATGAATTTGCGATACTTGGGGTGATTGATGGGCAGCGATGACAAGCGCATCATAACACAATAAATATGTTGCAGCTTTTTAAAGGGAACTTTCGTCGCCACACGCTGAAAGTGATGTACCGTATTTTGTCTTTAGCCACCTATGACAAGCTGGCTGCGACTTTTTTTATTTACATCGTAACAAACTTACCGCTAAGTAGTTTGTCATAGGCATTTGAAAAAATGTACGATACATTCTCTTTAGCTAAAGGCGACCGAAGATCTCATTAATCCCGCGATAACTGTTGTGTTATTAAAATGCGCAAGCAGTTACTGAGAAGAATTTGATTGTTTTGAGGATATGGGGTGGTTGCAGGCTTGTCGAAAGTTGAACAACGTCGATGTGATAGTGGCCCCTTACGAGTCGGACGCGCAGTTGGCCTACCTGTCTCAGCAGAAGCTCGTCCATGCCGTCGTTACCGAAGATTCCGATCTCATCGTGTACGGTTGTGAAAAGGTAACCGTGATGTGTTGGACGCCAAGTACACTTAGTCTATTAAGTAAGCTAAGTGCTCACTCTATGGGACTCTCTCGCTACCAAAATGAGAATCTGAGTGCTCCTCATCAAGCTCTCGAACATCAAGGGTTAATTTTATGGAATTATTGCAATTGGGATACTGAGAAATTGCCGGCGCGGTGATTGTCCATTCAATCATCAAACATGTTTTAATGATTAAATCTATGAGCAACAGCAATATTTTTTCCGTTCCTTATTTTTTGCATCGAATATCCCAAGTAACAAAATGAACAAAATGAAGTTGTCTAGAGGAGTTCTATTAGAATATCTTGTGTATTATTGATATTAAAGTGCTCAGCGCTATACCCTCGAAACATTCGAACAAATGATAAGCAAAGCGGTCTTATTGCTTCTCGATTGGAAAAGGTGACCGGTTTCGCATTTCAGGTAATCTTCAAACTAGAAGCGCCATCGGGCGACTGTACGATTTACGACAAAGCGATGCTTCCGTCCTGCCAAACGCGTCACACGTTGTCGGGCGAGAACTTTGATTTCGTCAAGTTTCGTCGCATCTGCATTCTGACCGGCTGCGACTACCTCGAGACCGGTCTGCCTGGTGTCGGTCTCAAAAAAGCGTCCGAATTTTTCTCCAAGACATCTGAAAGAGATCTGGCAATGGTAGGCTTCCGTTTTCCTTCGCTTATGCCGGCAGACGAACATTAAGCATTCTTTAATGCTCATATTCACCTCGATCACAAATTTAATGATACTTTTATGCGGTTGTTTAGCGTGATTGGGATAAACTTCAATGAGTCGATAGCTGTCTTCTATCGATTGCATTATCGTTCATTATAGGCGCTGCCTCGCATTCCACGCTATCTGAATCTCTCGGTGAAGATCACTTCGGACTTCATAAGCGACTTTGTTCGCGCCGAGAACACATTCCTGCATCAGGTGGTGTTCGACCCGCGCAGGCGATGTCAGCTACCGCTCAATCCTTACGAAAACGACAAGGAGGGCGTACCGATGGACCACACGCGGCTACCCTACGCCGGCAAGATTCTGTCAGACGACGAGGCGACTCAGTTCGCTTTGGGCAATCGCGACCATAGCGGCGCGATCGTCGACGACTACCGTCTGCCCGATCCGCTGCCCGAGTGGTCGATGTGGAATTCGAATCGCGCGCCAAAGAGTTTCTCTGAATCGCCCAATCGCGGCTCGCCCCTCAAACCAACTTCGACTCATTCGTCCAGTCTGGGCGCGTTCGGCGCTATCTCTCCAGTGAAGCGCGTGGCGCCGCAGAAGCGGTTGAGGAACAGCCCGGCCAAACCGCCGCCCGACTCGGCGCCGTTGATGAGACGGTCGTCGAAGTCGTCGTTTAACGACGACATCCTCAAGATCTACGGCTACGCGCTGCCGATGGACACTGGCGCCGAATCGGGTAGCGGCTGCGCAGGCAGTCAGTCGCCGGCCGCCGCTACTGCGATGAGAAGTCCGTACTTTTCGGCGGTGCGCAGCTCGAGCGCGAGCAGTAATCCGTTCAAGAAGCCGCGCCCGGCGACCGACGAGATTGAGTCGAAAAAGGAAGGAAATGGGGACGGCGGCGTCTCCTTGCTGGACGAGCTCGACAAGAACGAATCCACACAAACGACGACCGTTGCGCGATCGTCCATTTCGCCCGAGAAGCCGACTTGCCGTGCTTCGGGGCTGACGCGCACTTCCTCTCGAGATTCTAACCCATTCGCTCGTTTCGAGTGCCAGCCCGTCGGCCTGGCACATGCCGCCGCTGCTTGTCGCAAGTAGTTGTGATTTATTTTCTTGGCAAGCAGAGTTTTTGCTCTTTTTTGGCGCATGTTTTTACAGTTTCTAATCAACGTTTCGAACTTGGTCATGCCTTTGCATCGCCTCTTAATTGACCGCGAAAGAAAGTCTTTCTGAATCGACTACGTCAGCTTTGCATTGATGTTGGTTGTTGACGAAAGTTTGTATGTTACAAGAAATTAAGTGGAGAGGCTCTTGTCGGATATTAAAAGCAATATTCGAATTGATCTGATATTCATCAAGCTTATCGATGAACACAAACACAATTATCTGGCAACTATATTCTTGGCCTCAGCCAATGTAAGCGTCGCTCGCCATTCAGGAAGTCGAAAAAGTAATTCATTGCTTCGATTGGATTGCGATACAGAATAGCATCTGAGTGTAAACTCCCCCTATTAATCTGGTTCCTTTTTTGACGCAAAAGTGATGAAGAACGGCTGTTGGTAGTTCAGTTGAAGCAATCCTCATTTGACTGCTGTTTGAATGCGTGCGGGAGTTCATCCGATTAGGTATAAGTTCATTTGGAAGAGCCCCCTAAGTTTGTAGTGTTAGCAATCAGTTTCAATAATTTCTTTCCAGAAAATTTTATAATTTAGTGAAAGCCGTTAAAAGCTTCAACATTTTGGCTAAGAAATTGTGAAACGAGAAAATAAAAAAATCATATCGCACAACTACAGTGTTTCACTTTTGTCAAACGCCTCTCCAACCACAAATGGTCACTTGAGAGTTGAATCGTTACATAATTGATACAGTACGAGGTTCTGTGCAGTCCACGGCAATCAATAAGCAATCGTGCCCACTGTTGTGTGAAGTTTACGCGGTACTTCCGTCGCATAGGGGTTCCTTATTTCCTGCTCTCTCGGTCAGATGCATGCATGATTAAGGCAATAGAGCCCTCCCGTCGGTTCATTAGGAGGCAAGCGTGTGTCGCCTGCTCCCGCCTCGCTTTATTGTCGCAGTCTTGTTGACCACTTTTGCACACTAAGTCATTCGTGTATCGTTTTGGCTGAATAGAACTTCGTCGCGAACGAAAATTGGGCTTCCATCGGTCGTCCGTATTAATGGTTAACTAAACACACCGCGCTAAAAGCTGCTCAAACTCTTGTGTCATTGGCATTCTATATTGTCACGGTTGCGCAGAAGTAGCTATGTTTCAACGTTTGCATCTTCTTCCAGTCGGCGCATTTATCATGTCAATGCTTTCCATGGCGATGCCCGCATAATTCTTCCAAGATTGACATCGCAATAATTCTAATCCAATCGCATCCGACAAAAGTGTCAAAATAACTTTGGCTATAAATACCTCTGGACGCTGTAATTTGATCGACTGTTATTTTCATCAAGTAAAACGCTGTGGTATTGAGTGGACACAGCGTCTAGGAGGGGAGAAGCTGGTAAAGTGCTTCGTTCTGCTCCAATTTACTCTCAGTGTTTCCGCCTCTCCAGACACCACGTCCGTCTGCTCCCTGTCGACTCTAGCCAATTAACAGCTAGAGCAGTCGAGCCCGTCGTCTTTACTGGTAGCGCTTGAATTTTACGAGATCATGAACTGCCCTTCTATATTATATGCTGAAAATCTCTATTTAATGGAGCGTCTTTCGCATAGGCCGCGCCGAGGTGGGCGTTAATTTTAATTAGCTGAAAGGGATTTGGCAGGTAATCTTAGACTTTTGCGCACAGTGAGATTAGATTGGAAATAATAGCCTACTGGTCTTTGCTAATACATATTTGATCACTAATGAATACTGTGTATATTGTAAATACTAGAGTGATTGAGAGCCTCTAAGTGCCAGCGTGACGTGCTTTACAATTTTTCCGACAGAAATTGTGAGGTTTTACACAGTGGAATTTTGTCTCCTACGGGTAATTTTTGTTCCTGCTGTATTTGCNAGCACATGCGTTTAGGCGGGACGAGCTTCGAATCGGCGCTGTACCGCTACCTATTTCCGCCAATTTTCGTCATTGGCGTATTAGGTAATGTGGTGAATTTGTGCGTGCTACTTAGCCCGACGATGCGCAGTCGAGCCAACAATCTTCTTCTGGCGCTGGCGTTCACGGACATTGCCTTTCTACTCGCCATGTTACCACATTCCATGGCCAACTACTCCGCTTTGGCAATGAACTACGCTTATCGATTCGTCTACTTGCACAGCAAACTGCAGCTTACTTGGCTTGCGAATTGGTCGTCCGCTACGGCGATTTGGTCAGTGACAGCGCTCTGTAGCCGTAGTAAGATAAACTGTGGGAAATATGATAGCTTCTTAACTCAATCAGCAGTATTCAAAGCCGTCTCGACTTCCACTTTATTCTTCGCTCATCTTTCAGAATATGCGGGCGACATTTTTCCGAGTAACAGTCTTTTTTTGAAAGATTTCGTGAGCGGCCGATAGCTGCCGAGCGTAATTGTCTCAAGCGGTATGCAAGAGCGGTATGCATTTTGTGATCCTACCCTCACAATCGCTTCGTTATAAATTCGTTTAAACGCCATAATTCCAGCTCCCCTTTAACTATGTACAGTGGAATTCACTTTTAGCGGTATTTGAGGGACCGATCAATATTACCGGTATAAGCGAAATACCGGTATAACCGAAATTATTTGTATGGGGAGATGCACTTTGGGACCGAAAAAAATTACCGGTATAAGTGAAATACCGGTATAACCGAAACCGTTATAAGTGAATTCCACTGTACTGGGAAGTGACCATTTAGGATTGTTATGGCCGTCTGTGTGGACCGTCGTATGGGCATCAAATCGCCCCTCTACTCGCGTAAAGATTGGTCAGCGCGCAAGATGGCTGTTGTACTACTGCTCATTTGGATATCCACTGGCTTACTCACTTCCTACAACTTCTTCGGCTTCCACTGTTTCCGTTCGTACTACTGCAAAGGGACGCAGCTGTACTCGATCTGTTACTCGATCGCCTCTGATCGCTGGGTAAACAACCGTACCAATCCATATTCGCCTGCCATGCGGGAATATGTTCAAATGAGCATTGTCGCGAACGTTTTTCTCGTAGTCGTCCTGCCCATGATTGCGATGGCAGCACTGAATGCGGCGCTTTTACACGAGCTGAAGAAACGCGGTGAAGATCCACTCTTGAAGAACAATACATCGTGCTGCGAGTCGAGGGATCGCTGCCAAGAGCGCAAAGTTGCCGTCACCGTCTCCGCCATCGTCTGCTGTTTCATCTTGACCCAGGGACCATCCGCCATCACCCTCGTTTGGAATATGGCCAACGGCTCGAGCCCAACAACGAACGCATTCGTCTACAATCTGCGCAGCGCTGCCAATTTTCTGGTCATAGTGGGCAAGGCGACCAACTTCTTTCTATTCTGCTTCTGCAGCGCCCACTTCCGCAAGCGCGTCGTCCAACTGTGTCTGCGACGACGGAAGCATTGCGCTAGCAGGGGATCGGCGGTGGGTGCGAAGACTGTAGAAGAAAGCGCGCTGTACAGTGAGTTCGGCAGTATGGTGCGAGACAAAAGGCTTACTCCGCCAACTACGTCGAGCAGTTTGGGGGCGACGTCAATTTAATTACCGCCCTTCATTGTATCTAAAGGTGTCGTCGTCTCTCAGCGAAAAATGTTGTATATAAGCAATCTGTTGCTGATGGAAATATGAAAACTTGCCGGCAAAGTTCCGATCAAAGCAATTCTAGTAAATAATAAGAGATATTTAATTGTTCAATATTCGTGCATTGATGCGCGATATGCATCCGCGATATCGCAATAATACTATCCTTACACAGCACACAGGAAAACCGTAGCTTAACCGATATCGCAGGCTAATCAAGTCCAGGAACTATCATGCCTGCGAGCAAAGCATATTTGACAGCTATAGCAGACCAACAGAGAGAGAGAGAGAGAGAGAGAGAGAGCTCAACTAGTAATCTACTATGCAACGTTCTCGCGAACGCTAAATGCTGCTTGAGCAAGAAGAAATAATACATCAAAGCTTTCTAAATTTACAGAGA
>NIUQ01005139.1:0-11632 GCA_002796945.1 Plectus sambesii
CAATGCGACCACCTCTGCATTCCCAAGCAATTGGCCGGACACGAGTGCATCTGCGCCACCGGATTCGTTCTCGACGGCTCCACTCGCTGCAAGCTCTACGATCAGTCCTTCTTGATCGTCAGCAGCAAGACTCAAATCACCGGCTTCCCGTAAGTGAAAACTATCGTCTATTCTCAAACACTATTGTATTAAATGCTGTTTAAGACTCGGCGATAATGCAAGAGGCTCAGCCATGGCTCCCATCGGAGGCGCCAATATCGAAGCAATCGACTACGAATACGAGTCCAAGTCGATTTTCTATGCCGATTCGGCCGGAGAGCGACGAGGCATTTCAAGAATCAGCTTGGGAGATGGAAATGTGAAGTCTATCGTAGACGACACTTTTGGCCAGTACACGGTCAAATCTCTCGCTGTCGATTGGATCAACTGTACGCTGGCGGCTCGATCCTCTGAAACGTCATTAATTGTCTTTTTTCAGACAACATCTATTTCATCAATGTGGACGCCGACCGAACGGCGATCGAAGTGGCGCACTTGGACGGCAAGAACAGAAAGGTGCTCATCTCGACGCGAACGGAGACGCCGCGCTCCATCGCCGTCGATCCGATCGCCCGCTACATCTTCTGGGCCGACCAAGGCCAGCAGCCGAACATCCAGCGCGCCAATCTCGACGGATCGAACAAGAAGGTGATCGTGTCGGAGGGAATCGTCGAACCGACCGACGTCGTCGTCGACACCAACAGTCATATGGTGTACTGGTGCGACGCGCGGCTGGACGGCATCTACCGAGTTTCGAACAACGGCGGCACGCCCGAGCTCGTCCGTCCCGACATTGCGTCGGCGGCCGGTCTCGCCCTGCTCGGTTCAACCATGTACTGGACGGATAACCGGCTGCAAAAGGTCTTTTCGGCGACGAACAAGCCGAACCAGACGGCCACTACGTTGTCGCCAACAACGATCGGAGCGGGACTCGCCAACGTCGGCGACCTGGTGGCGTTCGATCGCAACGTACAGCCGAAGGGACAGTCGCCGTGCCAGGCTACAGACAACCTTCGCAAATCGCCCTGCACTCAACTGTGCTTCGCCATGCCCGAATCGTCGACGCCCAAGTGCGACTGCGCGCGAGGCGTGCTGCGTGGGCGCAATTGCGAAGGTAATGCATTTTCAAGGCCGTAAAAGACTTCGCTGCCGTTATAATTCCACAGTAACCCATTTGCCAATTTATGCACATCTCAATATTAAATTTGTGTGTCACCGACAAATTTCTTAATATTGGACAATAATGACAATAATATGTGTTGCAGAGCCGGAGACGTACTTGCTCGTGGCCGACGGAGAGGCCATCTACGACGCCCCGATCGAGCCCAGCCTGGGCGCCGCTCGCCCACTCAAGGAAGAAATCCCCACCATCGAGAGCATGCAGCTCTTCGACGTCGACGTTACTCAGCGAAGAATTTACGTTGCGACAGAGACGCCTGCTGGCGCAAACATTTCCTGGTTCCCTATGAATCTGCCGAAGGATCGACGCGTCATTCTCGGAGCCGACAAATCAAAGCGTAAGTGTCGAGTGTCTGCTGTTAGCCTCGCTATCCACTTCTTTCAGTTCCCGACACTGGCGGCATTCTCCGACATGTATCGGACATGAAGTTGGATTGGGTCACCGGCAAGCTGTACTGGACCTCGGGACGTAGCGGTAAGCTGTACGCCATGGACACGGAGGGCAATCATCTGGCGACGATCGCTACGGGCGACTGGACATTCGCGTTGGCGCTCGATCCGTGCGCCGGCATCATGTTCTGGTCGGACAGCGGCTACCAAATCACCGGAGGTTCGTCGACATTCGACCTGCAAATAGAGGATGACATTGCTCATTTCAGGTCTGTATCAACCGAGAATCGAACGAGCTAACATGGCCGGCGGCGACCGACAAATTATCGTCACCGAGGGCGTCTCCCTGCCCGCGGCGATGACCGTCGACTTCCGCGAGAAGCGTCTCTACTGGGCCGACGCCAACCGTCTCAACATCGAGTCGTCCGACTACGACGGCAAAGATCGTCGAGTGCTCGCCGTCGGCTACCGCGCCAAGTCGCTGGCCGTCTGGAGCAACTGGCTCTACTTTAGCGATCCACTAGCCAGTATGACGCTTTCAGTAGTCTAATGATATTTGTTGATCGCTGACTACTTGACTTTAGACGGCGTGTTCCGAATCGACAAAAACACGGGTGCCGACTTTGAGGTGGTGGCGCCGGATCGCCGGGTGCCCAGCATCATTCGCGTGTACGCCAGCGAGCAGGATCTGCAGACGCGAGCGCAAGTGTGCCAAGAGCAGAGCAAACCGTGCGCCACCAACAATGGCGGCTGCGCTCACCTGTGCCACGCCGTGCCGGTGTCGGCCGTGGGCGAGACGACGTTGCGCGTGCAGTGCTCATGCAACGACACGTACGAGCTCGTGCAGGAGCCCGGAAAGGACTACCTCACCCAGTGCGTCCAGAAGACCGGCGCGTCCTCGTCTCTCTCGTGCGAGCCGCCTTACAATTTTGCCTGCGGCGAAGGATCGTGCGTGCCCTTGTCGGTCACCTGCGACGGACGCCCTCACTGCCCCGACGCCTCCGACGAACAAGAGATCTATTGCCGTGCGTACTCGTCTTCCTTAAGCCTTCTATTGTGCCTCTTTCATATCAATGGTCTATTTTAGAAACACGCGACTGTCCCGAAAAGTATTTCCTGTGCAGCAATCGCAAGTGCATCGAGTCCGACCGCTTCTGCAACGGACTCGACGACTGCGGCGACAACAGCGACGAAGCCGACTGCGGTCCGAAGGTCGAATGCTCCGAGGGCACATTCTCGTGTTCCAACGGCCACTGCATCAATTCGTCCAAGGTGCGTCGTCGCTCATCATTCGCTTCATTGCAATTTGTGAATTCAGATCTGCGATGGTCACAACGACTGTCACGACGCGGAGGTATCCGACGAAAACAACTCTACATGCTCCGGTCTGCCGATCAATTGTCGTGGCGTGCGAATTAAGTGTCCCAACACGAACATTTGCATCCAACCGGCGGATATGTGCGACGGCTACGACGACTGTGAGCTTGTTACGCGCTACTGGCGAACTGATTTGAGATTAAATTTTCTTAGGCGGAGACAAAGCGGACGAGAACAAACTCTTCTGTCTGAACCAGAAATGCGCCGTTCACTAGTAAGCGAAACACCAGTCACTTACTTCCATAACCACATGATATGCTTGCAGCGTGAGATGTCCGACCGGACGTTGCATTCCGGAAACGTGGCAGTGCGACGGAGACAACGACTGCGGCGAAGACTCGTGGGACGAAACGCACACCAACTGTACGGACGAGTCGGGCAAACGCGTTTGCATCGGTGAATATTTGTTCCAGTGCGACAACGGAAAATGCATCAATGTAAGGTTTTTTCTAGCAATCCTCGCGATATAATTATTTACCCATCTATTTTCAGCGCNTACTCGCTGGAAGCCGACGAACGTACGTGCAAGCGAGTCGACAGCGAGCCCGAGCCGTGGATCGTGCTCGCCAACAAGCACTACGTGCGCAAGTTGTCCCTCGGAGGCGACGTCTACGAACTGCTCGCTCGCGGCTTCGACAACGTCGCCCATCTCGACATTGACATGCTCGAAGAAAAGCTCTACTTTGTCGATTCGGGCAAACAGCGCATGTATCGCATGCGCTGGGCCGACGCGGATCCCAGCGCTCCCCCCGAAATGGAAGAGGTTATCCGCCACAACGTATACGGTATCGAAGGTCTCGCCGTCGACTGGATCGGTCGCAAGCTGTACTTCCTGAACAAGCAGGAGCAAGTGCTGCGCGTGTGTGAGATGGACGGCACCAACTGCCGCGTGCTCGTTCGAGACCGCTTCCCACAGCCCAAGTCCATGGCCGTTTACCCGCAAAAGGGCTACCTCTTCTTCTGCGAATGGTCGCTGCAACCGTACATCGGTCGTATTGGCTTGGACGGCTCTCCCAACAAGGCTGACCCTATCGTGAAGATTGCCGAAAAGGACCTGGGATGGCCGAATGCCATCACCGTCGACTACTTCTCCGATCGCGTCTTCTGGGGCGACGCCCATCTGAACGAAATCGGCTATATGAACCTGGACGGCTCGAACCGCCACCACATGCCGGCGAAACTCACATCTCACATCTTCTCCATTGTGGTATTCGACGACACGCTCTACTGGTCCGACTGGAATCTCAAACAAATCATCCGCGCCGACAAATTCTCTGGCGCTAATGAAAAAGCGCTGGAAACGCTGATTCAGCTGCCTAACGACTTGAAGGTCAGTTATGCTGCTGAAGAGCGTCATTAACTTTAAACTTTTCAGGTTGTCCATCCATTGCGCCAGCCGAGGGGTAACAATCCGTGCGGCGATAACAATGGCGGCTGCTCTCATCTTTGTCTGATAGCCGAGGGTGGACAGACGTTCACGTGCGCTTGTCCCGATCAGTTCATCATGCTTGCCGACAACAAAACTTGCGAGCCTAACTGCACCGAGCGTCAGTTCGCCTGCGGTGGCGACGACGAAAAATGCATTCCGAAATTATGGGTGTGCGACGGTGAAAAGGACTGCCGAGATGGAACCGACGAACCAACTGACGGCGTTTGCAGTATGACATTTTAAATTATTCACAGGAGCGAGATTTTCATACTCTTGTGATTTTAGAACCTCGAGTTTGCCCGCCTGGAGAGTTCCAATGCGACAACCACAACTGCACTCGGTATGTGTTTTATAATGCGATATGCTGAGTTCTNAATCAGTTCTGCAAGAACGCCCAATGCGATCCTCCTCTCCGCTTCCGCTGCGCGCACACACGACTGTGTCTGAACATTCTGCAGCTGTGCAACGGCAATCCCGACTGCGGACCGAATGACATGTCGGACGAGCATCTCGCCATGTGCTCATCGTTCAGCGAATATGGAGTGCGGCAATTATCTCTACTGCTGTTTGTGCACGATTATATCTGATGATTATTTCCAGGAATGCTCCGAGACTCAGTTCAAGTGTACCAACCACAAGTGCATCAACGCCACGCAAGCATGCGACAGAGAAGACAACTGCGGCGATTTGAGTGACGAAAAGGGCTGCGGTAAATCTTTTGCATCAACATCTTCCTCTCCTCTCGCTTCACAGAGCGCTCTTTGCAGCAAAGCGAACGGGCAAGACGTGCTCGTCGGACAACGACAACGGAGGCTGCTCGCATCTGTGCACCGACCTGCCCGACGGCGGCTACTACTGTCACTGTCGCGCCGGCTTCGAAGCCCCGCCCGACAATCCGCTCGAGTGCGTCGACACCGACGAGTGCAAAGGCAATAATACTTGCACCCACATCTGCGTCAACACCAAGGGCAGCTACAACTGCCGTTGCCAGGAGAACTACGAGAACAACGTCGTCATCGGAGCGATGACGGGCAAAGACTGTCGCGCACTTGGTAAAAGAGATTCTCTCTCCCTTCCTCATAATCCAATGGCCGTTCAGAACCGACTTCCGTCCTCATTGCCGCCGCCGACCGCATCATGCAGCTCAACCTGACAGACGTCGCCAGTACCAATTTGAAGGTTGCGGTCGCACCGGAGTCGGACATTATCAGCGTCGATTACGATCCAAAACGAGGCAATATCCTTTTATTTTTTTCTATCTCTGCGAGCAACTTACAATCTCATCTTTAGGCCTAATGTATTGGATTGACGCGGTTAAAAAACAAGTAATTCGATCAGCAATTTCACAAGGCAACCAGTCGCATCAAGGCCAAGCGCTCGACCTCCAATTCCAAGATTTGGGCGTGACACCTTCGGCTATTTCTGTTGACTACTTGACAGGGTACGTCATTTTTCAGCATAATTTGTCAGCATTATCAGTAATCAATGCAATTTAGCAATGTCTATATTGCTACGCTACGTAACGACGACTCGAACGCTATCACGAACCGGCGTCGAAAGCGCATGTCCGAGCCGCAATCGGACGAAAACGCGGGTAGCGTATTTGTGGCCAAATCGGACGGACGCTACCTGAAGAAGATCATCTCTGGCAAACTGGGAAATCCATCATCAATTGTGGCGTTGCCGCGTCTGGGTCGCATATGTTTCACAGATGCTGGCTCTGAGCCGAAAGTCGAATGCGCCGACATGGACGGCTCGCATCGCAAGGCAAGCATTTCTCGCAAATCGCAGCAACTGTTCAAGTCTATGATTGTCTTTTTGCAGATAATTGCAAAGGATCTCGTGTTTTCGCCGTTGTCGCTGACTGTGGACGAAGGCAAGAGCAGTCGATTGTTCTGGGCCGATCCGAAATTCCACAAGATCGACTCGGTGCTACCGGACGGCACTGGTCGTCAGCAAGTAGTACACGACATGCGATCGCCTTGGGCAATCGACGTCTTCGAAAACAACCTCTACTGGGCGTCAAAGGAGACGCGCGACTTGTACGTCCAGGACAAGTTCGGTCGCGGTCGAATGCACGTGCTGCGCAGCGGCGTGGACAACGTCCACTACGTCCGCGTCCAGAACCGCGTCCAGCGCGATTATGGCGCTGTCAAGAACCCGTGCGAAGGAGCGCCCTGCAGCCATCTTTGCCTGCTAATGCCCGGTGGCTCATTCCGCTGCGAATGTCCCGAAGGCGGCCAGCTGTCGGATAGCGGCCAGTGCTCCGCTCAGGACATCCCGGCCCTGCCCGTTCCCAAGGAATGCCCGTGCACCAACGGTGGCACGTGTCGCATCGACGCAACCTGCGACTGCGGCGACATGGAGGGCGATTACTGCCAGAAAGGATCGACTGTTTCGCGCCAAATCATCGGTTTGTTGTTTTTCGTTTAATTAGTTTTGTTACCGGCGTCGCAGTGTTGCTTTACCGCCGACGCGTGCTCTTCTTTAAGAAGAAGGAGGCGGCCGGTGGGGCGGTGTCCTATCATGGGAACGTCGTTTCCTTCACCAACCCGGTGCTCGAGCACAAAGCGGTGAGAATTCGTCTTAAAGTACTGCAATAGCAGTGAATTTATGAAGAATGATTACAGGGTGATGCACCACCGGTCGAATACAGCATGACGCAGCTGAATAATCCCAGCCACAGCGCGAGCGCCACCACTTTCAGTAATCCTGTATACGAGCTAGAATCGGATATTGGTATTGGTACTATGTCATCGACAAGGTCTTCCGTCGTGCCAGCTTCAGTAGACACGGGATACGTCACTGAGCCATCTTCTTCTGTTATAGGTAGCGGTTGCGTTACGTCGTAAATATTCTTGTATCATCAACGTTGTAGCATAGCACAGGGGAGATCATGTCTTTTATGCGAGTTCAGCTGTATTTAAAAACTTTTTTAGAATATTAAAGTATTAGAGTATCTTGAGATTATCAAACCGAGCTAAAGTTGACAACATTTGCAGCGACGCAGAGCGCTCTGACGAGTCCACCACCGGGTCCGCCCCCAAGAGTGCGCAGTCGGCAGCGCAGTCTCGATCCCACTCACGGCGACTCCGACCACGACAAAGCCCAGTTGGTGATGGAGGACGTGAGTGACGTCTGATGAAAGTCTGTGATGTGCGACTACCCGTTCGTCCGTCTGCGCTCCTTTCTCACTCGACACTCGCGCCAATCGGACGTTTACACTTTTCTGTGTTCGCGTTTTATTATTCGGTTGCCTTAGTAGATGGTTATATGAGAGTGGACGGTTGTGTTCATTTGCTGTTCAAAATTGTTTGCAACGGCGGTCCTCGTGAGCGCCGTGATTTGTACTCGCTTCAGAGAATGATACAGAGAAAGCGGATGTTCAGCGCGGTCAGCGGTCGTTCGCTGTGCCATTCGTTTGTTTCGTTTGCGACAATCAACATAGACTGTTCACCGAGTTTAATTTGATGCAGAAGTTTAATAATTGTTCCTCGCAATGTCTGTCATTGTGCTAGTGTTGCCAGCGGCTATGAAGCGGTTCTTACTTTCCAGATGCCTTAATAAGTGACTTAACGATCAGCCGACGACGTTCAACGTAGCAAACTGTGTCTTTTATTGTGCGTGAATGACCGATGCAATGGTGACTGCCGCTCATGAAATTCCGTTCTGAGAACTGCTTCGGCGAATTTAAGACGTGCTGTTCTTTGCGTTGCTGTCTTTGACCGCTACTGTATAAAAGATGATACTAAGAGCTGCATGAAATGTTCCCCGCTATCGAACTGGACGTCATCAAGTGCGTCCTCGATGAAAAACTCGGCAACAAAGACGCCGTCGTCAACGCTTTACTTCAAATGACTCAAGACTAGTGTGTGATAATAGTGTTGTTTCTGTTCAATCACTTGCCTCAACTATTCCGTGTTCTGTATCGGTTCGACAATAAACACTGATTATTGTTTGTCTCACTTCGTGTTTTATGTGGTGTGTGTTTCTTGAGCTTCTTGAGCTACGTACGGCGGCTGCTGCGAGTCGTACAGCTGTCGTCGTTGTATTGTGTTTCTCAAGCTCCTATATCGTGGTACACAACAATTGATATTGTGCTATTTATTGCTGAATCGTGATTTTCCAACTTGATAATGCTACCTAGTTTAGTAAATATTTCGCCGAGAGCATAACATGTGATTTGTTGGCAGCAGAAAATAACCAGTTCGAAATCGCCAATCTAATGGGAAAAGGTCTGGCGTTGCGTAGAGGTCCGTTGCCTGAGCGCGCAGGGCGGCATTGATTCGTTGTGTTTGTACCACTGCGCCAGACAGCGCGGGCTGTCGTGTGCGCGCGTGTGGGGGTGATTCGTGACTTTTCGTCTTTTGCTTTTCTTTCGGATCTGCCGCGACGAAACGCTCACTGACGGGAGTGCTATTAGCGCCCCGCAGTTTCTACTTATTTGGGCATGTAACGACGACTAAACAACGCGACGAACACCGACCGGACCATGGCTTGCCTGCAGAAGTTGAAGGAAGATATCCGCCTGCTCGAGACTCTCTTCGTAGGCAACCACGAGCGCTTCCAAGTGGTATCCGCCTCTGTCGATGAAATCAATGTTCGCTTCATCGGTCCAAACGGGAACAAGATTAATATCATCGCCAACATAATGGTATAGCGATGCTTTTGCGGCGTTGGGTGACAACTGGCGGGCATTTGTAGGAGAACTATCCTCGCACGCCGCCAGTTTGGTTCAGCGAGTCGGACGAGGCGGCGGTAACGCAAACGCTGGAAGAGCTGACCGATTCGATCACGGATTCGTCGCTGTTGGCGCAAGTACATCACTTGGTAGCGCGGCTGTGTGACTTTTACAACTTGACCTCTCCGAGTGAGCTGACCAGAATCCAGCCGGCTGGGTCATCGGACGACGTAGGAAGAGTTTGGTTAAATGAGGATGGTTTGTTGACTGGAGGATTGCAGAAAGACGAGGGCCAGGGCAGCGATATGGAGAGCGGCGACGAGGACGACATGATGTATCATATGGAGGAAGATCCGTAAGTGTCTTTGCTTGTACTGGATCAAATGAAGAGAGCTGCCCGCGTTATCCAACTAACTCCTATGCCTGCCGAATCATTCAGTAAGCACCCAATCTTCTCCCTTTCCCATTTCACCTCCTTTTACGCTCTGATTAAAGTTAGCGTAAAACGCGAGGAAGCCACCATCGTTGATCAGTTACCAAGAATCCATTGATTGCTATTCACGCGTCCTTGACAACTGCTAGTGCATAAAGCGACTCTCATGCTCCATGTGAATTCAAAAGAGCCATTTCGAGACAGCTCTCTTGTATTTTGATCTTAATCCTTGATCGGCTGTGCGCAAGTGGCGCTTTCTTTGCAGGAAGCCGGCGACGAGCGCTGAGGACGACGTGGCCCCCGAAGGACAAGCGTTGCTGGCGCGTCTGAAGCACGCGCAGAGGGAGCAGCACCTGACGGGCAATGTGGCGGGATCGGTGTCGGCGACGGATCGGCTCATGAAGGAGCTGCGCGAAATCTACCGCTCGGAGCACTACAAGAACGGTAGGTTGCATTCCGCACTTGACTGATATGAGAGCAAAAATGGGTGCCCCGAACTTACACCCACCAACCGTCTAACTTTAGTAAATTATTTTTACTCCCTACTATTTTCGCAAATTGAGCGTTATCACATTAACATAGTGTGATGTAAATATAACATACTGCATTTATACGGTTGGTGAGGTGTAAGTTCCGGCCACGGCAAAAATGACTGAGTGATAATCCATTTCTTTCAGGCGCCTACACTATCGACCTCGTCAACGATAGTCTCTACGAGTGGAATGTAAAGCTGAAGAAGTGCGTCCCTCTTTTTCTTCCCTCACCACCACCATCCATCCATCTTGAACCTTTTTTCAGAGTCGATCCCGACAGCCCCCTCGCCCAGGACCTATTGACGCTGAAGAAGAAGGAGAACCAAGACCACATTCTCCTGAACGTACTGTTCAAGGATAACTTTCCCTTCGAGCCGCCCTTTGTGCGGCTCGTCGCGCCGACGGTGTCGAACGGCTTCGTGCTCGGCGGCGGCGCCATCTGCATGGAGCTGCTGACTAAGCAGGTTGGTTCTGAAGGGAAGGCGAAGGAAGGAGGAAGTGTGGTGTGCGTGTTATATATACTGTCGTCACACGAGGAGGGGGTCGAGTGAGAGGTACGAGACAGTATAGTACCGTCGTAATTTCTTAGTAACAGCCCCTCTGTGGATTTCCTCGACAGTATCCGTACTAAGGATATGTTTAAGTTCGCGTTTTATGATATTTCCTTTGGAACTCTGTTAATGGTTGAAAAATATTGACGATATTGGTCGACCGCGAAGGGATAGTACAGCCGGATCGTGTGAGAGTCTTATGCAAGTATGACAATCTTGACCGCACGATTGTCATAATGGAAGTAAGACATGTATATCGCGAGCTTACACTTGAACACTTGCAGGGTTGGAGCAGTGCGTACAGTGTCGAGTCTGTGATACTGCAAATTGCCGCCACACTCGTCAAAGGCAAGGCGAGAATTCAGTTCGATGTGAAAGTAAGTCAGTCACGCGCGGCGCGCTCTTTTTAATTAAACTATTGCTCATGTATAATTGCTATTGCAAGCGTGCTGACGCGTCAGAAATCCCCAAAGAAATGGGAAATGACCTTTATCCAAGTGCATAGTTTGTGAACATTGTCGAGTCGAGTGTGATATCATTATATAAGCGAGGGTTTGCTTTTGAAATAACTTTCGACATTGTTCATTTTCTCGCTGTTTTGTTCTGCGAGTCTAGCCGTGTATTTATGCCATTTATACTTGAAATTGAATACATTCCTAATTATATTGGATACTTTGTTGAATTTGTTTTCAAGAAAGTATCCGAGTCGGTTTGGCAGATGTCCAATTCGATTTGGATAGTGTCCAACTTTGCGTGAATGGTGTATACAAGTAACGCTCTCAAACTATGAGATGTGTACAAACAGAAGTGAGCCACTCGCCCCTACCCAAAATACGTACCGTGCTTAACTTTCATTTGACTAACCGTTTTATTACTTCTGTTCGGTTATTTTCGCTGGGGTGGGCGGCAGAAAGCAAACACAATACGCCCGTGATGGATTATAATTATTGTCTGTGCTTTCAGGGCCAATACAGCTTAGCCAAAGCGCAACAGTCGTTTAAATCGCTCGTGCAGATACAC
>NIUQ01005140.1:0-11715 GCA_002796945.1 Plectus sambesii
ATGCATGCGACCAGCTTTGCGAGCTAATTGCCATGCGCCCAGAAGGTTTTCCGTGTAGCCGAGAAATGAGGTCATCTAACAAATAAAGATGTCAAAAAGTGGGATAAATATTGATTAACTTCACACGGCGAAAAAATTCAAACTTCAAACTGCTCAACCTAGTGACTAAGTTTGGAACTTCGTTACGGCACTGATGTCTTTACGACGGGGGCGCAATTAGTCTACCTTTGAAAAGCTCAACAATCAACAATGATGTCAGCCGCAGAGAGTCAGAAAGGATTAAGTACGAAAAGCAGACAATCTTTCGGGCGTTCTCTTCTTTATAATTAGGGAGAGGGGGCGCGTTAGTGTGATGACGTAATGAACGGGATGTAGGGGCGGAATTGAAGTGTTTACATTAAATAACGCCTAATCACACAAGTTGCATGTGACCTAAAGAATAGAGCCTGCTCGAAGCTTTCCAATCACCAAGAAAATGGGGAGCCACGCCTAGCCGGCCTAGACAAGCGGCTGAAAGAGTCATTTTCCATGGTAAAACGTTATTTTTTTGCCAAGATTCAAAACCAATTTTTGTTTTATTAGTGCAATAAATAGTCAAAGGATAAGCTATGAACTTTTGCAGCTATTTGCCCCGATTCAGTCATCACTCTCGCCCTCATTGATGCAAAATTGCGAGTATAAGCACGAATACATCAGGCCGTGAATACCAGACCGACCTGTTCGATAAGCTCAGTGAATCTGGCGACATGACCGCCGAGTTTCGGCATCTTGAGCATGCCAGCTTTGGGGGCGCGTTCGACGCCAAAGACCTTTCGAAGTTCGGGGTTGGCTTCAATGATTTCGACGAAAACGGTGCCGACGATGTCTTTGGGCTCGTTGAGCTGCTGCCAAGTCTCGCGCAAACACTGCCGCTCCTTCTTGTTGAAGCGCGTCTCGAAAGGGTTCTCCGCCTCGGATCCCGCCCACGATCCGACCGGCTGCGCCCCGCCGCTGCATACCGACCCCATTGGCAGGCCGCTGGCCGCTAGCCGGCTATTCTGATAGCCACATTCTCAGCTTCGTTCTGAATGAATTTTTCTTTAATTCCCACGACCTTTTGCAAACACACACGCGTGGGCGCAGCTTCCGGCTTTCACCGTAATTTACCCATTCGCCGAAGCCGCTCGCAGCCGAAGGATTGGTATGGGACTGCTCCGGAGGCATGTACACCCTGCGCAATACTCTCAACGCCCGCGCTCGGTTCACACAGCGACATAGTACATTGTTCCTACTTTGATCAAAATTGTTAAAAACGCCTGAAATTTTCATGCATACACAAGCTTTGACTAAATTTGCCTGTGTGCTATGTTCCCAGTAATTTAGCTGACACCGGGAAACTTTGCCATACAACATGACATTTATGCAATACCCGATTGGTCATGTAAAATTCTTACATATCAAACAATTTAATTCAAGTAAACTCTTCCGCGATCCTATTCTACTACGAAAACGTGTAAATATTTGAATACTAACGGAGCAATCTTTAACAACAAGACAATTAAAAATGCGATATCCGTTAGACCAGAGAAATGAACGACGGACGACGTAAACGTCAGTCAGCACTAAACTTCGAAGAAGCCGATAGCCGCCGTATTGAAGTAGAGCATCGCGGTTGACGATAACTAGCCGGATCGTGCGTCCAGCTAAACTGTTGCCATGGTAAGCGCGCGAACGAGGCACCTGCCGTTCTCTTCCCATCCATCGAGGACTAATTCGTCGTCAAGGCGTCTGTTTTTCGCGAACAGATAAAACTCGTGCGCTTGTATTATAAAGTTGCGCGAACTCATATTACAGCATTTATGCGCCGCTCATCCTTAGTTCCCTAATCACGTCTCCTGGGCTCAATCATGTCCTTTAACTACCTCAATACTCAAGCCGAGAAAATTCACCTTCGTAACAATAACTGAGAGAATCAAAGTAACGTATTGACGGAATTTTCAACTTTAATGAAACAAACACTATTGAAGAGGGCGTTTTGAATTAGTTCTTTACAAAAGACCATTGTTAGTAAAAATGTAGTGCTGCGTTCGGGCGGTTTTCATTTTGCGTTTGACGAAGCAATAACAGTCGACATGCATTCAGCTGATAAGATCCTATGCGAAAGATCTAGACAAATTTCGCCGACGCTTAGAGTATTATGCTCAGCAACGCGAAACCGCGTCGCAACTACACCAACTGACTCACCCATTACGATTTATTTGACAGAAATTCATTTCATATAAGCGCTCGAAACTAACAATAATTCAAATATCATATGACGTAAAAAAACAGCAAACGTTTACTGATACTACAGATAATCAACATGAGTATCGACAGAGGTGGGCGACATCAAGCGGCGTCTGCTCCCAGATTCAGATGCCATTCTATTATCCACCGCTTGCTTAAAGAGGTCGCCATACAAATTTTCGCGATATTAAAAACCATAAATCCTTTACAAGACAAACATTCCTTCACCCTACAACCCGCATGGCCAGAAAACCATTTCAATCACCAACCGCCGGCGGCTCGGAAGTCTGTGTTGAAAAAGGTGCGCAAGGCATCTGCCTGAAGGTGATTGCCGCCGCAACAGTCGGTTAACTGATTAAAGTCCGCTCTGCATAGCCACAAAAGGCTCGACGCACTGCGGAGCACCCTGTCGACATCGCCCGAGGCGAGCGTAGGAATATGAGTAACCATCTGACGAGCCGCCGGATTTATTCGCCCGCTTACGGTACCCCCGCTGTCTTCGTCGTCTAACGAACTCCCTTCCTCTCCGAGTTCGTCGCTTCTTACCGCCACCGCTTTCTCAGCGTTCGGCTCTTCTTTCCCGAACTGAAATATATAAACGTAATTCGCGCCTACCAATCTGGGATACCATACCTTTGCATGTTGCGAAATCGCGTCATTGTTACTGTATTGGGTGGGCCAGAAGGTTTTGCATATTTCTTTAACATAAGACAGTATTAAAAAAAGACGCAAAACTTTCCGGCCAATCTAATAGTAGCGTATGCGTTGGCAGTATGCGTGAGTATATGCGTGCGTCATATGCGATCAGTCGCTGTGTACCATGCATGAGCTAATTTGATATTCCCACGCTTTTCCAATAAAGTCCTGTAAAAGTCATCGTCCCTCACTAATGTCCATTCATCCTTTCCCTCAGATCTCACTGGTCAATATTTTCGTTCACTTTTGTGATCAACCTATAATTATAATGTTCGCATCGTTCCGTCCCGACAAGTTCCGCGCTTGCAAACTTTTAGTTGCCGCGATGTCGCGCTATTTCCGATATAAATACAATTTGCAACGCCGCGCATGTACGAAAGTACAGATATTATGTCTGACGCACACGCAAAACTTAGTGGCTGTTAACAATGCAAGCACATTAGAGTCGAGTCGAAGAGCTAATAGTCCTATTTTTACTCTCCATTTTTTGGTTCATAAGAAAAATGTTACTGAGAAATCGGATTTTCGCAGCGAAAAGTGAGGCTGGCCTTTACATACTACGCGCACTGTAACATGCACCCGCGTCAAACATATTTTGTAAATACACAGAATTACGTGGCAGAACTATTAGCCATAAGATAACCAAAGTGAAGGAATCGATAATGTGCCATTGATTCTTTCTTTTTGTTTTACAAAGTTCACAATTCATCTTTAGATAAAAATTAAAGAACCAGATGTTCCTGAAGCATGTTAGACATTTTGCGCGCGAAAAAACTGTGAGGGTACTGTAAACTCTAAAAACTGTAAAATGTGAGGGTACCTTGATCTCCTCGAACAATTCCACAGTAGCCTGCGGCTCTGTTGACCAGACGATGCGAAGGTTTGGCTGATAGCGCACGAGTACCGTCAACAGCGAGCGAATCTCGCGACATCGCTTGCTCATTTCGCCTTGAAATGGACCTCCACCAACGCCTATACGTCTCTTTGATGNTGGCGCACGAGTACCGTCAACAGCGAGCGAATCTCGCGACATCGCTTGCTCATTTCGCCTTGAAATGGACCTCCACCAACGCCTATACGTCTCTTTGATGAGCCATTCGTGCGGCCGCTGGCCTCCACTAACAAAACCGAATTGGAGTAGTGGCGAAGCATCTGAAATTCGCCAATCAGCGAAAGGAAGGTCGTACATGAAGTATAAATGTGGTTTGAAGTATAATCACAATAAAAGAGTACATATGATCTGAAGTATAAACGCAGTATAATGTGGAAATGTATAGAATATAAATGATTTGAAAGTTTGACAAAGGGCGATGCACAGCACCAATTTTAATGTCGTCTTGCAACCAGTGTTGCAACTTGAGTTAGTAACTATATTTTTTAACTTAGGAAAGAACCCAGTAATATTACTAAGTAACTAAGTTTTAAAAAAACTTAGTTGCAACACTGCTTGACACAACACTAACAAATTGAAATTTTTCCGTACCTGCTCAGCTTGCTTGAAGACGCGTCCATTCTGCAGCGACCCGACGAGGTCGTCGAGCGCCTTCCGCTCGACGCAGACGTCGCCAGCCAGGACGTAGTCGCCCACTTCCAGCGTCACCGGCGCTATATCGATGCCTCGCTTGTAAACCACCGATGGCAACTCGCTGTTGAATTCGCGGACATCCACGATCACCTGTGAACGATAATGTTAAGTCAACTTAATGAGAGTAGAGAAAGAGTATTACTGTAGGTTAGAAAAATTGGGCGGTACTTAATTTGAGTTATCGGCCGGATCTCCCAATTTACCCAAATTTAATACCACCCCAATAACTTCTACCCGGGAGGCGGGCACTTCTCCGATCTGGACAGTTCTCCGACTAGGGCATTTCTCCGATTCGACAGTTCTCCGATTCGACAGTTCTCCGACGGTCATTTCTCCGACCGGTCATTTCTCCGACAGATATTGTTATCCCAGGACAATTCTCCGACAGACGATTCGCCAACAGATATTTTTTCCCCCGGACGATTCTCCGACAGACAATTCTCCGACCAGACTAATCTTAGAGTTAGGATATATTTTTGACTGAGCTAATCTGTTTGCAATTGAACAGCTGTAAGTTAGCTAATATTTAATCAAAGCAGTGAGCGCGGTAGGAAAAAAGCGAGCATTAGTGAGCAACAAAAGAGCAAGCAGACATAGAACTAGGAAACAGAGGAAACTACAGCGACAGATTGGGGGCAATCCTACGAAGGTAGTCCACTTTGTTCGGTTCTTCCTCGTATCTCATGACGCATTTCAACTTTCGCTCTTCTGCTTTAACTCATTTCAAGTTAGAGCGGCTTGTTGCTATGATTCCATCGCTCACAGTTGGATGCTTATATACAACTCACTCTTCCGTTTGCCGCGCATTATTGCCGCTAATTCGTCTTTTGCCGCGCTTCATTCAAAAATGTTGTCACATTTCCGGTTGCCGCGCATTAACCCACGCGGTCAGCAGCTTACTTGACCTCGTTAGGGCAACACTCGCATGATACAATGTTGCCCAAGCATTCCGCTGCTTCATACCGTAGTCCAAAATTATTATGTCGGAGAAATGTCTGGTCGGAGAATTATCCGGGGGGGAAAGCAGATGTCGGAGAATTGTCTGTCGGAGAATTGTCCGGGGAAAAAAAACCTGTCGGAGAAATGACCGGTGGGCGAATTGACCGAGCGGGGAAATATTTGTCGGAGAATTGTCCGTCGGAGAATTGTCCTAGTCGGAGAAATGCCCTAGTCGGAGAACTGTCCAGATCGGAGAAGTGCCCGCGCCCCCTTCTACCCTTACAATATTTGATCCGTTAGAAAAGAGGGATGCAGTAAAATAACATTATAGAATGCAATACATGTGCAGTTACGAAATAATTCTGGCATATTTCACAAACTATTACCGATAAATTCTAAGCGTATGTTAAACGTTCTTGTCACAATGCATATAAATCTGGTCATAATTTTTTTACAGTATAGCTGCAATATGCTTTTCATTCAAAAAGAGCGCGATTCAGTAGCGGTGTGAAATAGACAAAGCGAAAAAGACGCCGAACTAACCTGGGGTCTGGTGGCTTCCGCTTGCTGTTCCTCGTTAGATCGTCTACCGCCAGCGCGGCGAGTGGAGACGGGCGCTTCGAAGCGAGAGGGAGCATCGCGTGCGGTGTCGTACTCTCGGGGAATGAGCAACGTCTGCAGGAAAAAACAATAATTAATGGTCATAATTTTTCGACAATACCAAGGAGTCTCGTCAGGCACCGTGGTTGGCAAAGATGAGCTCGCTTTTCGGCGCTTGAACATCGTTTTTTACCAAAAAGTTTAGTCGTTTCTTGATTTCAACATGCATAAACAGATAGAAAGAAGCGCTATCGACTGTCGAAGCAGTTTGACTTATTCAATCTAAGATTTCTTGTTACTGGTGGTAAATATTAACTATATATCGGCAATCCACTACAGTAGCGAAAACAGTAAGCTAACCAACTTACCCCCTGCTCCCTGATGAGGTTCTCGAAGGAGTCCTGCTCACGTCGCAACGCCGTCAGGTAGCGCTCCTCCTCAGTCGACTCGCGGTACATGAGGACGTAGATGCGCAGTGGTCGGTCTGCGTTCGCCGCCTTGTACATCTGCAAGGCATTTGTTGACACCAACATGCTTATACATAAACTATGTAAACCTTGCTATTTTTAATCAGCTTCATATTTTGCGAATTTCGAATGTCTAAATCTTCATGAAATGGTTTTTGAAGTCCTCAATTTATTGTATAAAACATGTTAGTTTAAAGCTTAAAGGAAAAGTGCACGGAGAGAGATACAAAATCCTTCTTCGCTTATTTTGCATTTAATTTCAAACCTCACCGCGGACCTCTTCAAACCACTAAAGAACCTTCACGGCGACATTTCAATACCTCAAGCATCCGCAGAGTGGCCAGTTCGACATGGTAGAGAATAACAAAGGTCGGTTTGCTGCAGTCCAAATGTCGCAGTAAGTTGTAGCGCTCGCCTTGCGGTCGGACGCTAAGGGGCGGGTCGGGTGGTCGACTGACGACGACTTCCTCGTCTTCTTTGCCCTCCGTATCTGCCGTCGATGTCGTCGGTTCTTCGCTGGCATCATCTTCGTCGCTGCTGCCGCTCAGTTCCACGACAGCCGGCGCCTCTACTTTGCTGGCCTGTCAAGGAAAAATGTGTGTCATTCGTGAATGTTATTGGTGAATTAGTGAATGTCGCAACTGAGAATAAAATATCATTTTCATTTTATAATGGACACTTTTTGAATTAGAATGGACACTCGGGTCAATGTATCTGCAAAATCTCGACGGGATAACGTAATTGAAATATTTTACGTTCTAGCACGCGGGACAACTGCTCCCAAGCTGTAACGCGGTTTTTATAACAACTGCCCATTTCTCAATTCAACTGACATTCACCCAACATTCCACTATCCGAAAGGATGCTTGATAATTTAATTTCGTAAAACAGCAATAAGGTAGTACTACTATTAATTCAACTCTTTCAATCCAAATAGCAGATCTATCGTCGTAATTTCTTAGTCAGTAAGTGAGATTCAAAGGGGATATCGCAGAATGCCAACTTAAGCGTATTTTCAGCACGGGTAGCGCCAAAGAACACCTCAAGGGAGACGATTTTCCTGTTACTGATTAAAAAAGTACGACAATATATGCGGGTGTGCCACTATTTCCGAAAATAGCGTACGTGCAGTTTGATGTCATGCATTTGCAACTGTAATAAATCTTTCGCCAGCGCCTAATGTCCTGCGCCATCCAATGCCGCCGATCAAAATCGCATGCGTTCTTCCACCGATCGGCTATAAATCACGCGGTCGACGCGTGCAAAAATAAAAGGTCGCTTTTGCCATCTAAAAACCACTCTGATCTGAGCGGCTTGCGGCGACTGCGCCCAGACCGAAAATGTGATTGCGCCCTAACCGAAAATGCGATTTGCATTGCGAAATGTTACTGTCATCCCATGCTAGCACGGTCAACGAATGCGCCATCGACGACGGCCTTAGCCCTGCGCATATGAGTCAACCGTATGACCGAACAGTCTGATAAATGCACAATTCATCGAAATGAATTGCGCCGTTGACTAATTTTGCAGCGTTTCTCGGGAAGCAGGGGCACGCGTCGAACCGATATCCAAAAGAGGGGGTGGGAGGAAGCGACGCATCACAGTTCGATAACGCGCAAGAGAGTGCTGAGGGATGGCTCACAAGTTGCCGCGCAACCGGTGGTGACGTGTGTTCGTGTCGTTGACAAAACGAAACTGACGACCGCTCGCTCGTCCCATTCTTGCTCGCAGCATAAGCTTGCGAGACGATCGATTGAATTTCGAACAAGCATCGCATAGGACACGTACGCACACAGCCATTCTTGCATGAATCGATCTCGCTCTGTGCGCCGCTGATGACTGCGCTTAACGCCGCACAAACGCCACAGTCCAAACCGACCACACTCCACATCAGTGACCAGTTTTTCGTTGAAATGCGACTATGCGATTAGACGGTCTTTCTTGCGGGAGTCGAGCTTAGCATAAGTTCAAATCGGCTGGCGAGTGACGCGATGGTCGCGGGCTACGATAAAAACGCGTTGCCAGGACAGGAAGGAGGAGCAGCGGACGGCTGAATGTTGCTCGCAGGAGCGATGCGTGGCGGGATCAGACGTCTCAGACCAGAGAGGGGTGATAGTGTAATGGCGCTCGTAGCGCGCGGCCCGCATATAGCCGCGAGCGAGAAGGAACTGGTCTTTTGCGGTGGGTCATGTCTGCTAGTCTTATTTCTGCGTGCGCACGCGGCGCCGATGCGAAAGTTATCACGCCATCGAAGGACGCCGCCAATCGAACGGCGCGGTGGCTCCATAACGTGGTGGGCCCATAACGCGCATGGGTTATGCAAGGGCAAAGTGTCTCCAGACTTTGGTGGCGACCTCATATCGCACGAGCCGCTCTTTATAACGCGCGATCTGTTTTCAAATGACAATCGTTTTTGTTCGTTTCAGCGCTGCAGGCAGCTAGCCTCAACGACGTGTGGAACTTTGCGTAGACGTTCTCGCATTGATCCTAGGCTACAGTTAATTCTTATTTGAAAAAAGAAAAAAAATGGTCGCCCCGAAAGTCACGCCTCCGTCGCCATCGTCTCGCGGACATACGATCACCGTCGACTCTCCAGCGGTGAACAACGACGGTCACGAATTGGTGGCCGACTACAGCTACCGACGCAACCACATCACGCACGCGCCGAACGGCGGGTTGAGCGTCAAGCCGAAGACGCACGAGTACAAGTTCAAGACGCAGCTGAAGCCGGCCAAGACCGGTCTGCTGCTCGTCGGCCTGGGCGGCAACAATGGCAGCACGGTGACCGGCGCCATCGTCGCGAACAGAGAGCGCATGACGTGGCGTACGAGGAACGGCGAGCAGTCCGCCAACTACTGGGGCTCCATCACCCAGGCCACCACCGTCCATTTGGGATGGGACGGCAGCGAACAGATCCACGTTCCTTTCAAAGACTTGTTGCCCACCGTCGACCCCAACTCTCTCGTCGTTGACGGCTGGGACATCAACAACGCCAATCTCTACGAGGCCCTCAAGCGATCTAAGGTCAGTCATTGAGATTCTCAAGAGTTTGACTATATTCTATAGGGGAAGCTTTTCGATCAGTAAAGAGCGTCGAGACCAAATACTGTAGAACGCCAAATTTAGCCTATCTTTAGCATGCGGTACCTCAAGGAAAGTCTCAGGAAAGACTGTTTTGCCGTTACTAACTGGAAGATTTTCCCTATATAGCATCGTATGCAATCTCAGATAGGATGTTCAGTACAGCTTTTTTCGTTACTTCTGACTTTCGTTGTTCACATGTTGTTGCCATGAAGGCCCCGCCAATAAGTGAATTGATTTGAATTTCCCGCTTTGCAGGTGTTCGAGCCAGCGCTTCAGGACATGTTGCGCCCGCATCTCGAGCCAATTGTGCCAATGCCATCCAGATACNTGAATTGATTTGAATTTCCCGCTTTGCAGGTGTTCGAGCCAGCGCTTCAGGACATGTTGCGCCCGCATCTCGAGCCAATTGTGCCAATGCCATCCATCTACTATCCAGACTTTATTGCTAGCAACCAGGAATCGCGAGTAAATCATGTCATTCCCAGCGCGACCAAACAGGAGCATCTTGATCATATTCGTCGGGACATTCGTCAATTCAAGCAAAAGCATAATTTAGGTAAGATCCTTTATGTGGTAGTTTGAATATATACAACCCTAACTAGCGCGGAACACCACCGCGTGTTCTACGTGAGAGAGTGGAGTCAATTGGCTGCACCTCTTATGACATCATTGTTAATGCGTTACTTGCGGTAGATATGATGGTTGGGGGAGGGGCTGACAACCGCAACTACAGCGTCGATGACGCCATCTCGATAAAGCTACAAGGCAACAGATAGCGCGCTGTCTCGCATGTGAATTGCATGCAGGGAAACACCCCTTTAAGTCAACATCTACACGTGTCAAACCATAAAAGAAACATGCGGTGTCCCTATCGTCTTTCAGACGCTAAAAAGCCATGGCGAGAAAGAGACGCTCAAAGAAGATCCAAAGTCGAAAAAAGCTAACCGAAATACACGCATTTTGCATTTTTTTAAGACTTAGTAAATCCTAAATTATTACTTTTAGCTGCTCATAAAGATCTGTCGGTAAATTATATCATCTCATATTATTTTAAGCCAAGCGCTAAGCAGCTTCGTCATACGCAACTAATGACAATGTTCAGTTAATGTTTACATCTAGGGGCGCGTCTATGGGCGACCTTTCTAACGGTGACATCTGGTTGAGAAAGCTGTTTAATGTTCTGCATACACATGTATACCCAAAATCTGCCTAGTTTACAGTATTTGGAAAGAATCCAAATGTCACGATAGTCGCCGCGCATAATAAATAATTACCACCAATTCGATCCGACAGTACGAGCCGCTCAATAACGTAAATCGATTTCAGACTGCGTAATCGTTTTATGGACGGCGAATACGGAGCGCTTCGCAGAGGAGCGTAGCGGGTTGAACTCGACGGCAGCCGAGCTGCTGGAGTCGATCGCAAAGAATGACAGCGAAGTGGCACCGTCGCACATTTTCGCAGTGGCCTCCATCATGGAAGGGGCCCACTACATCAACGGCTCGCCGCAGAACTCCCTCGTGGCCGGCGTGGTCGATCTCGCCCGCCAACACCGCGTCTTCCTCGGCGGCGACGACTTCAAATCGGGTCAAACTAAGCTCAAATCCGCGCTCGTCGACTATCTCGTCAGCAGTGGAATCAAGCCCGAGAGCATAGTCTCTTACAACCACTTGGGCAACAATGACGGCAAGAATCTGAGCGAGGCGCGGCAGTTTAGGTAATTTCGAGTGTTTTTAGTCGTCATTTTTCGATCAGTAACCAGGAATCGAGCAAAGCGCCGCAGTTGGCAAAGACGAGCTCGCTTTTCAGTGCTTGATCTCTTTTTTGACCAAGAATGGAAGTTATTTCTTGGTTTTTTACGTGCCTAAGCTGATAGAAAGAAGCGCTGTCGACTTTCGAAGCAGTAAACATAATTTAATCTAAGATTTTTTCTTTCTGATCGGCAAATTCTGACTAAAACCTTCGGAACAAAAACTAACTCTCGCATGGCGCTTGCAGATCAAAGGAGATCACCAAGTCCTCAGTAGTAGACGACATGGTGCAGAGCAACCAGCTGCTGTACCCGGATGGAAAGAACCC
>NIUQ01005141.1:0-11573 GCA_002796945.1 Plectus sambesii
CAAACAGAACGAGATATGACAACAATCTTTGAAATATTTCTCATTCAAAGCAGGCAAGCAGGTTAATTGCGCGCAAATTAACTTTTGAAATTGACACCCGTCAGTGTCACTAATTGGTCACCGTACACTTACACTTACTTCCAGGTATTTGCAGTACAAATCCGTCTAACCGGCCGATTTGAGTACAACCGGCTATTTTAAGTAAGACCATTTTTTACCGGCTGATTTCAACATTTCTACCGGCCGATTTAATTACTACCCCGATTTTGTGACTTCACAATCGGGTCACGTATTGATTTATAAGTACGGAATGAGCCGCTATGATTTGTATACAGTCAACTGTGTTTACAACGTCGGTCAAAGGACCGGCCTATGACCGACCTTATAAAGACAGTTACGTTATAAAAGCAGTTGATACTCACTGCGTAGTTCACTTGTCAGTATAGCGCTGGAGGGGTGAGATGCGCGGAAACGGCACTATGACCCTCAATGAAGGTGGACTCCACGAAAGGAGTGAATATTAGCCTCGATTGGGACAATGCATGCGTCGCTCTAACGGGCAGAGAGAATATGCGGGGTCATTTGATCTGCCCTACCGCGTGAAAGCTACTAGCAGCCAGCGCCAAAAAGGACCGACGTTATAAAAACAGTCAACTCAGTACTAACGTCGGCCAAGGGACCGGCCAAACACCGACGTTATAAAGACAGCGACGTAATAAACGCCGACGTTATAAAGGCAGTTGGTCCCTGCTCAAAACATAGTACACTTTGTCGGGACCGGCCAAGAACAGACATTATAAAGACAGCGACGTTATAGAGCCAGGCGTTATAAACACAGTTGACTGTAACTTGATTTAACTCGATTCAGCAGTCTGTATTAATGCAAAAATATGACGCCGATGCTATGATTTCGCTACGTTCTTATGCGTTGACGCAATAAATGTCTCGGCACGCCAATTCATCGTACTCATCTAAAACAGTCGAAACCGGATAAGTGAACATCGACCGTGCAAGAAAAATTTGCGCACTTATCCAGATTTGACTGTATCATAATAATTGTTAAAATTCCAAAATGCTGGAGCATATTCTACTAATTTAGTGATTTGCCGTTTCATTTCTTTACAGATATTATGTTACTGCTTTGAGCGTTGTCCTAATTCGAGAAATAATTATGGTTTAAAATAACCACAATAAACAAGTACAAATTTCTTCTGAGCGTCAGAATGAGAATTAAATCTTCAAATAGGAGCTCCCAGACAGTCAATCATAATATTTCTTTCTTAAAGTTATCCTGGCTATACATTTCATTTGTTCTGCAATAGGCTTTTTTTGCTATTTTCCTTGAACAGCTCAATAAAATCATTCAAACTTTTCCTTATAATATTTTGTACAAGACCGAGGCTCGCTTCCTGTTGGTGTGGTGCCAAATCCGTTGAAGAACATATTCAACTGCTCAGTCAACCACAAGACATTCTCTAAAATGTATATCAATTTTTCATTTCCATTAAGCTTACATTCAATTTTTATGCGGAAAGCGGACATTGAACGTTGGTCGTAACGACTACTTCTACAAGCTATTGTCTTTTCGTTAATACGTCATTTTGCAACTGATCGTCAAGCATGTCTTTATCTTAAATAAACTGCCGAAGAGGCGCGCAGTGTATTGCCACACCCTATAGTTTTTTCACTTGTACCAGGTAAGGCTTGAACAAGCACATTAAAATGCGAATAACATCGGGCGCGCGCTGTTCTGCCACTATAACCTTGATTGTTCCTTAATCACTACATTGTTCAACATGATGACCTCGCTGGCATATGGCATCGTTGCTTTATTCTGCTTTTGTTGTTCGGTTAGCTCCGATGGCAGCAACATTACTTCTTTGCTGCCCACTTGCAGCAATGGCGGCTGCGATTTTGAATTCATTATCGATCAGCTCGCTGTCGAAGTCACGGGCATGGATGAGCTTCGTTCAGTCGTCAACAACATCACCATTGAACTGCCCATCAGTGGCAAGGCGGCCGGCAGCGTGTGTAGTGCAGTAACCAAAGCAATAGACACTGCAGAAAATAAGATGTATTTTCCGGGTGAACAGAGTTATGATGGAAGCATGGACAGGCTAAAAAAAATGAACGTCAGTTTTGATGAAGCAATGGATAAATCGCAGCATGCTGCTCAGGCGATTATGGAAGCCGCACTCTGCTTTCAGAGCGCCGATCCCAACATCAATTGCGGCGCTATGATCCCCGATAAGCTCGTTTGATTTGTCTGTATTTACTCGACTTGACTATTTTCAGGGCAAATTAATGGGCCGGTTTCATATCGCGTACTCTACCCAAAGTCGTACTAAACGCAATGATAAAGCATAGCCCTGAAGTACGACTTAAGCTAAAGTAAGTGATGGAAAACGGTGCAATATCTTATTTTATCACTTGTTATTTGCATTATTATGATACCAGGTGTGCATAGATTGTATACTCTTTTCTTGATCATGGTAAAGAACTTTGACGCCATTACTGTCACACTTTTCTACAGAATAACATGCATAATCTCAAAATTTAAAATACGGCCCAAAATTCAGGCGATGCTGCAAAGAATTAGCCCATGGTTTATCTTGATGAAACTATTTAACCTCATTTCCTTGCTGCAATTTTAGTAAAAACGTGGCGCTTTAGTATACTTATTTGCTTTCCATGGAAGATATATGTCAAAGTCGTCCCACTATGTCGTTTACGTTTATGTATAGTTATATTATCATGGATATAAGATTAATGATTTGCTCAGATTCAATGTTTATTTTGATGGATTTAAATAAGCAGCTTGCTGATGTAAATGTTCTCGTTCATGACCATATAAATAAAGCGGAGAATGAAGCGGATATGTAAATATCTAGTACGCGAGCGACAATATATCGTTAACTGAATTTTAATTATTATGATATTTGAATTCTATATTAAAATTTCTCAATGATGTAGCATAACCTGCTAATTTGACTAATTGCTACTTCATTTCTTGATAGAAACTGTGTTTTACTGCTTTTGATATTGTTGCAATTCAGGAACCGAACATGGTTTGGAATAAAGACAACAAACATGTGCGCATTTTCTTGTGAGCATCAGAATGAGAGCAAGCTGTTTTCTCATAAGAGTTGCCAGACAGTCAACCATAATTTTTCTTTCTCATAAGAGTATCACGTCCTGATACGTCGCCATTTTATTTAATAACAGACAGATTTATTATTTTCCTTGAGTAGCAAAATAAAACCAATCGAACCTTTCCGAAGCAATAGCCAAACTTAATTTCTAATATTATGTTCAAGTCTGAGGCTCGCTTCTTGAGTCTGCAGTGTCAAATCTGTTGAAGAACTTGTTAAGCTGCTCATTCAACATCTTGAAATACTAAAGAACATTTTATAAAAATTCTTCTCTTTCACAAAGCTGTCATTACTTATTAATATTGAACGCGGACAAGGGGCGTATGTCTTAACGATTACTTTTACAAGGTACTGAGCCGGTTTCATGTCGTGTGTTATAGCAAAACTCGTACTTAAACACTATTTTATCACTGCGTAAAGCACGACTTAAGCTAAAGTATGCGATAGGATACCGGCCCATTGTCTTTTCGGTAAGACATCGTTTCGCAACTGATCGTCAAGTATGTTGTTATCTAAAATAAATTGCTGAGGATGCGTGCAGTGTATTGCCACACCCTACAGTTCTTTCACTTTTGCCAGATAAGGCTTGAACAAGCACATTAAAATGCGATTTATAGTGGGTGCGCGCTGTTCTGCCACTATAACCTTGATTGCTCCTTCTCCACTTCACTGTTCAACATGATGAACTCGTTGGCATATGGCATCGTTGCTTTTCTCTGCTTTTGCTGCTCGGTCAAGGCCGACAGCAGCAATGTTACTTCTCTGCTGGCCAATTGCACCAACGGCGGCTGCGATTTTGAATTCATCATCGATCAGTACGCCGTCGAAGCCACGGACATAGATGAGCTTCGTTCTGTCGTCAACAACATCACCATTGAACTGCCCATCAGTGGCAAGGCGGCCGGCAGCGTGTGCGGTGCAGTAACCAAAGCAATAGACACTGCAGAAAATAAGATTTATTACCCGGGTGAATATAGTTATAATCAAAGCAGTTGCCATCTTAACAACATGAACGTCAACTTTGATGTGGTAATCGGGAATTCGCAGCGTGCTGCTCAGGCGATTATGGAAGCCGCACTCTGCTTCCAGAGCGCCGATCCAAACAAGAATTGCGGCGCTCTGATCCCGTCTAAGCTGAATCCAGTGTACTCACGCGACTTGACCAATTTCAATGGAGTGATGTGGGACTGTCAATATTAGGTTACTGATTATGTGACTTCACAACCGGGTCACGTATTAATTGATAAGTATGGAATGAGCTGCTGCGATTCGTTAACCTCAATTAATGTAACATCGTAGTTAGTTTCGTTTCGCATTTCGCTTGTTTTAATTCTGATATGAGTCAACTTTGCTCAGTTTTTTATTACTTGTATAAAGCTTTGATTTATTGTGTTCTTTCTGACGACATATACGCCACGAATAGACAGTTTGAACTGACACGGCAGTTGAATCCGGTTTTTTTCCAAAACTAGAACGGATTATAACTCTGCAATGATGGGCTTAAAGTTTTTAAAACGTAGCTCAATTTTAATCAGGAGTTATGATCAATATTTTGATAGTCATATCTCTGAGAATAGTCATTTTTCTCGGAGTTCTGTGTTCTTTGAAAGTTGCGCGTGCGCGCAATGTGCGAAATTATTGTCTTCCATCTTGTATTATAAGTGCTGTAACGCTGGCAGTTGTCGAAAAGAGAGTCATCACCCGGTGGCCCTTGCATTCGCATAATACTAAATTTCGGTGCTCCATTGAGCAAGACCGAAAAAGCAGAGATAAGAAAGATGGAAATCAATTCAATCATAACAGACTTTACAACGTCGCCAACGCAGTAGCAAGAGTAGATCGATTTGTGGCTCTCTGATGTCGGTTGGTTCCGTGGTGTAGTGGTTATCACATCTGTCTAACACACAGAAGGTCGCCGGTTCGAGCCCGGCCGGAATCAAATCTTCCTTTTGCTGTATTTTCCTTAATCATTAGACTCGAAACCGTTGTCCTTATTTTACGATTTGAAATGATGGGAGGAATCTGAACATGCGCACAATGTTGCGACTGATGCGAAAACTGATAAATTATGCAAATAATACGAAATAATTTAAATGCTAACACCAATCCCTACAGTAGCGTTGAACACAATAGGGGTTAAATGCGTTAAAGAAGAATGGTCGGAAGTGACCGCCAGGAGGGTTCACACTCATCAGCACGAAATCAGATTTTTCTGCAAAATTGAGGATCATTCGTCCAAATTGCTCCTCGTCAAAGCCGTAGTACTGAAGAGGCCAGTGCATTTCGATATTCAGCTGACAGACGATTATTCCGTTCCTGTCCAAATCGCCTTTCCTCTCAAGTAAAGGCAGTATACGATATTCGGGCCCTTCATTGTCGATCCACAAATGGTCGATTGTGCTTCTATTGACGTAATTTTGGAGAAATGAGGCCAAATCGACTACGGGAACAGTCTTCCAAGTATAATCAGAAATACCTAAATTTGCATATTAGATCATTGGCTACGTAAAGTCCTAGAAGGCATACTAAAGGACCAAAAGGCTGCTAGCACCTCCACAGAAACGCTCATATAGACTTTGTTAATGCTCTGTAAGACTTTATTGAGTATTCATCATATATACCTTATTCATTTTTCAGCATGAACAGAAGAGCTGTAAATATGGCATTCTCGAACAAGAAGCACGCGTACCTGGTCCGTTCTTAACAGAGGCGTTCAAGACTCCCTTTTCCGCTCCAACTGCAATCTCGAAATAGGTGCCAACTATGGAATAAATCGCTCCATATTCTTGAATCGGATCAGCCCCATAAAATTGGCAATCAGGATTGCGAGCCAACATGGCCATCTCTGCCGCAATATCGCCGCCAACGCCCAGCGTGACGACAGTACAACTAGTTACGTTATTCCCGTTTGCGTCATTAGCAGATCGTATAGCCATTTTAACGTCATCCTCGTTTACGTTCGCGACGAGACGCAATTGCTCTGCTGCATTTGTGATGTTTGTTTTCAAGAAGCATACTGTCCAAATATCGTGCCAGTGTTGCCATAAATCGCCAAGGGCCAAAGAAGTCGACTTTTTAGCTATGCAGGCACGATACGCCTCTCTCCATTCTTCCCATTTCGAGCAATTACTTTTTTCTTTGACATTCTTCAAATTTCTTGGCGTTTCGTCACTTATTCCTAACTTTCCATTGAGAGTCGCTCGCATAACTGACCTTGTTATGGCAGTTCTCGTTTCATCACAGTACATAAAAACAAGAAATAATACAGATATTGCCAATAAAATGACGGCGAAGTGATTCATGGTCGATAGTTAGATTGACATTCGACTCTCACTTGGTGATTTCCATATTGGCAACTAAGATTGTAAATCCCTCTTCGTATGGATAGTTGACCATCAAGCAGCACTTGCAGTAATGGTCGAATCAATAGCAGATGACGCTGTTCGAAAACCTACACACGGCGGAAGATGTTAATAACCGAGTGAGAGGCTAAAGCGTAACGAGAGAGAGAGAGAGAGAGTGCCGTCCCGTATTGCACCGCGAGCTGTGCCCTCATTTACGTGCGAAAACAGGTCAGCATCCACTTCTCTAAAAAAAGTAATAAAGTGGCATTAAAAGCAGCAAACAGGTTGGATGTGCCCTCTGTAAATCTGCCTATGAACGGTAAATGAACATGGCCCTAGGATCATATTGACATATGCACGCTGATGGACACAGTATCTATATGGCGGGGTAGTAAAGAATATGCCCTAAATGCGACATTGGTTATTTTACTTACTAATAATTCGGTATTTTCTCCTACGCATTACTCATTCCCTTTCTCACCTTTCCTGTGTTCTCTCATTTTATATAAGATATTGTGAGCTACCAATAAAGGCAGTTTACCCGTCTCACGGCATAGAACACAGCTTACCACCTCGCTGTACACCACATTTGCTCTGCGCGTCGCGCCTGCCTGCAGCTTCACCTTGATCCGATCTAGGGAGCGCACCCTCGAAAATGCCACATACAGCTGGCCGTGAGTAAACACGGGTTCTGGCAGGTATACTCCTACACGCTCAAAAGTCTGGCCTTGTGCCTTGTTGATGGTCATTGTGAAGCTTGTCCGCAGCGGTAGTTGCCGGTGCCGTAGCATGAAGGGGAGGTCAGTGTCCGATGGTGTTAGGGCGATCTTGGGGATGAGCACGCATCTGCCTGCGTACTTGCCTAGTAGGACTTCTGCCTCAACCACATGGTCTTGCATGCTTTGCACGCGGAGCCGCGTGCCGTTACACAGCCCCTGCCGCGTGTCCAAGTTCCGCAACAACATTACCACAGCTCCGATCTTCAAGTTGAGTGAGTGTGGCGGCATTCCAGTTGGTGTAAGGCTGTGCAGAAACTCAAGAGGATAGTTGTTCTGCTCTTCTTCAGTGTCGCAGATGACGCTGTCGACGCTGGCATAGGTCTTGGTTGCGCCTAGCAGTAGTGCAAGGATGGCTTCATTCACAACCAGGGACTCCGCGTTCTTGGGGCTCAGGATGGCACAGCCGCTCAGCGGCTCCTCGCCGCGCAGTGCGCGCTCAAAGACTGCGTTGATGAGGTCCCCCTGCTCCAGGCAACCCATGGGGAGCTCGATGAGCCCATCTTCACTCTGGGGCAGCTGTCCATTGCCCAGTTCCAAAAGCCATGCTGCAAATGCTTGCTCTTCTGCGCCGGCGCGCATGTTCTGTACCAGCTGCAAGACTTGAAAATGGGGCCAAAGCGTGCTGCTCTTGAGGCACGCGCCAACAATGCCGCCGCGTGTTGCCCGGCGCACAACAGGCAATGTCGGGCGGAAGTCGCCGCCAAGAACGACCACCTTTCCACCAAACAGGGCATTGGTGCGCGTCAAGTCGCGGAGTAGCCGGTCAACTGCCTGCACGCTGTACGCATGTGCCATCGTTGCCTCATCCCAAATGATCAGTGTGGCTTGACGCAGCTCATCTGCTTCTTGGCTGTCCGCCCGGACACAGCATACAGAGTCATTGTGGACTGGGATGGGGATCTTGAAGCAGGAGTGGGCTGTACGCCTACCAATCAGCAACGTTGCGGCAATGCCTGTTGATGCAACTGTGAGCACGTGGTCACCACGCCCTCGTACAAGGTGCACCAGCGTGTTGTAGACAAACGTCTTGCCAGTTCCGCCTGGTCCATCGAGGAAGAAGCAACGTTGGCTCTCTGGCCCACCATTCACTGCTGCAAGCACTTGGTCGACTGCTGCGCGCTGCTCTGCGTTTAGATGTTGGCGCATATCTTCACTCAGCTGTTCATCACTCTCCTGCTGCATCTCTTCAGCCTCTGCAACTCCAGCACTTGGCTCGGGGAGACTGCATGCCCTACAGCTCATTCCGTGCTCAGTGAGCCCAGCCTCAATCGCCCTCAGCGCCGCATTCTCAGCCGCCTCAGCATCCATATGCCGAGTGAAGTCTTCACACAGGTTTGTCTTGCGCGCCTCCCATAGTGCGCGTGGGTCGCTCGGCTCGCTAAACACCAAGATGGTCACAAAGAGCTGCCGCAGCTGTGCAGGCATCTGAAGCCTGGCCGCCTCAGAAAGGCACGCAGCCCACTCCATGTCGTCTTCCAGCAACCCCCGCAGTAGCGCTGCCTCTCGGTGTGTCGCACACACTTGCCCCTCAACAGTCCGGAGCTCTTCATCACTCTGCGCGCCAGGCACATGTGCAAGTAGGACGCGCAAGAAGGAGCGCCCTTCATCCTTCGGGCTCACCATACACATCCGGCCAATCGTAGTTGCGCCTCCACGCCTTCGGGGCACCCAGCGGCCCCCTGCATAACATAGTGCTTTGGCACATCTTGGTTCAAGTCGAAGTATGCATCAAGCATTGTGTGGCGTTCTGCAGCATCTCGAAGCGCTTCTTGTTCGCGACCCTCAATGAAGAAAACTGACTGGAAGTTTGGCAGGTGGATCGGTAGCCGGATGATCGTGTGTGACCGGCCATGCAGCCGGAACTCAAGTAGTCGCCAAATAGCCTCTGGTGGACTCACAAAAGATCTGCACGATTTATTTGCTATAAACTAACGTATTTTTATTATATTTATAAACATGTCTAAAAACTGGTGCAACAAAAGAGTGGAAACATTTCAACAAAATTAATTTTGCGGAAGAATTATCGACTATGTTAGCAAATATCAACCCGTTGCAGTTGAGTTCCAACTGTACATTAAATAATGAGACTAATTCTCATGGCAAATATAGTTTAGACATGCTATTCTAATGTATCGTGCCGGAGTGTTTGTGTCCAATCATCAGAGAGAGAATAGTGAGTCTTTGTTGACAAGGAGTCAAGAAGAGCGACGTCGCGAAGGCCCTTGGAGTGCAGCGCAGCGCCGTCACAAAAATATTTGGCACATAACAGGAGCGTGGTCACATCAACGATGCAGCTAAGACGCGAAGACGCCGAGAAAACGACGTACGGACCGCTCGAAGATTTGTAAAAGAAGCCGAAAAAGACCCCTTCATTACGGCTAGAAGCATCCAGAATAGTCTGAACCTTCACCATGTGAGCAAGCAAGCCATCCGACGACGCCTGAAGAATTTTGGACTCCACGCGCGCCAATCAGTGAAGAAGCCGTACGTTTCTCTCAGAAATCGTAAAGCGAGAATTGAGTTCGCCAAAGAACACATCAACTGGACTACAGAACAATGGACAAATGCGCTCTGGTCCAATGAATCGAAGTTTAACTTGTTCGGCTATGTTGTGTATTCGCTTTATTGTATGTCTAAGCAGTCACTCTGTCCTTTCAAGGGGCACTGATGACAGCTTAGATATGGAATGCTAATCGCGCGCGCCAGCCACCCAAGGTAGACACAACTATTCTTTAATACGGTCTTTATAACACGTTATTCACAGTGTACTATTACGCAGTTATCACGTCCGCTTACCCGTCTCTCTGCCACCACTGTTATCCCCTCCCCTGTATACCACAATAAATGCTGTTACCGCAATGCTCCATTAAGTCCAACCCCCTTCGGCACCGTAACATGACGACAGCGGCAGAGGCAAAGTTTGACGGTCGGATGGTAAGAAATTCGAGCCGCGCTGCCAAAGATCAACTGTCAAGCATGGAGGCGGAAATGTGCTTGTGCGGGGAGCTTTCTGCAGAGCTGGAGTTGGTCCGATAAAACGAATCACCTGGACTAAGGACAGGACCGTTTATCGCGAGATCCTTCAGAACTAAATGCTGCCATTTGCCAAGGAGAGCGTGCCTAATGAATGGCAGTTTCAACAGGACAACGATCCGAAACATGCGTTGAAACTCGTGAAGGAGTGGTTTGTGAAAGAAAAAGTCAATCTTCCAATGTTGTGCGAATATGACATCACCAAATGCCGTTAGTGCCTTTTGCTTTTGTATAGTGTGTTCAAGTGCTGTATCACAGAGACGTGATTATACCCACTTTTTACTCTCGCTCGCCTTATTCTGCATCATGGGAATTTTGAAGAAAGTTGCTATATCCCAAACAGACACAAGCAGAAGTTGGCACCATCGAAAATTTGAGAGAGGAGTATCCTTCCCCTCCCCCTAAATTATACCTCAATTTGCGCTCGCTTAAAAAGTGCGCGCTACATTAAAACTTTGATGAGTTTAAAAATCTGTTCTCTTCCTTATAAATTATGTAAAATTATTTGTTACCCCTCAGTTATGGAGGATTTAAGCGGAAAATACTTCTTCGAAGGAGGTGATGCCACCCTTTTGCCCACATATTTTCACAAATATTAGTCAAGCGTACTTTACGCGAGTACGGTTGACACGATTGCGATTGAAGTAGTCGTTGACTAATTTTTCTGCTTCATTAGCTCATTTCATTCATGTGACAATTGTGTTTACCAATAAAGTCGCTATCTGGCACATTTCCATGAAAACACTTTTAGTAAATAGCTCGGATGAAATTTTTCATTGATAGAGTCATTCGCTGTCCACAGCAATTTCAGGCAGCATTCATTTCACTCAAACTGATTACTAGCTATAAACTTTGTTACAATCGAAATCGGGTAAGCGCAAACCACCGAAAAGCAAAAACCGGATAAGTGCAACAATTTTTGATGCTTTTTCTATGCCCCGAGCTCTTTTACCCTACGTTTTGAACATGACCTGAAACCGGATAAGCGCAATAATTTTCGTGCGTGGTCGAGTTTTACTTATCCGGTTTCGCCTGCATTTATTACCGAAAGCGGAAACAAATGATCGACAACTTCAACGGAGCGCATTTGCAATTAGCAGGGATCAACCGAAAATAACAACGGTTACGATCTTTTTTAACGCACAACACTCAGCGACACTAATCTCATTTCAATTTCAGTCGACTTTCGGGCCGTTTGCGGTCATCTTCCCACTAGCGATCAAAACAATCAATGAAGAGTTGTTGTCGGTCGTGAGTCTGCAGCT
>NIUQ01005143.1:0-11573 GCA_002796945.1 Plectus sambesii
CGCACCCAGGGTGGTGGACTGAAAATAGCCCCCCTTATAGCGCTTTAGACTGAAAGGCCCCCTCTCGAGAGCGTAGACTGAAAGTGGCCCCCTCAGGAGCATTAGACTGAATTCGGCCCCCTCGCATTATTTTACAAGGCGATTAAACAAGTTGCGATGTACAAACAAAAACGCAAAAAGATATAAGCTGCAGTTGGTTACGTTTGACAGGCATACAGACCGGTGAATTTGTTATTATTAGTGACATATATATTAAAATATAAAATATGCGCTCAAGTGTCCCTATCACATATTGCAGTTTGTTAGTATTGCTAAGCTTTTCGGCCATTTCATTACCCATTGAAAACACAGTCGCTAAAACAAGCCCAAAATCGAGAGTTATAATGAAGAAAGTGTCTGCGATGTCAGTAGAAACTTTAAATGTGAAATGATTTCAAGAAACTGTACTGTCGTTGTGAGACTTAGTGAGTGAGCGCCTATTTTAAGAAATCATTTTGTTTGCAACAGCTGGAGCATTATAATGCATTAAGTCCACCGGTCAGTGTGCCTGTCGAATGTAGCTAAGTGCAGCTTATATCTTTTTGAATATTTATTTGTACATCTCATCTTGTTTCATCACCTTGTCAAGTAATGCGAGGGGGCCGCTTTCATTCTACGCTCCTGAGGGGGCCACTTTCAGTCTACGCTCTCGAGAGGGGGCCTTTCAGTCTAAAGCGCTATAAGTGGGGCTATTTTCAGTCCACCACCCTGAGGGGGCCATTTTCAGTTGTGAAGGGGGCCGTTTTCAATTTTATCCTTATTGTACTGCAATTACAATGATAGGGGAAGAATAAAATTTCAGAAGCTGTAATCCATCTACTCTTCCTTAATTGACCTTATAAAACACGAATTTGCTTTTACACCTACTGCTTTACTCATTAACAAAACCTGTTCAAAGATGAATTTAGCCCAAATTTTTGAGTTCAGCTTGAACCTTTATTGCATGTGTTGAAAGTGCTGCGATTGCCAATTTGTTTAGGCGTTGATCAGTGTCAATGTAACAGCGGATTTGCGGGGGCCGACTGTTCACAGTTTTCTTGCGTCGATGTTTCGTCGTGCGGTCAAAACGGAAAATGTTCAGGTATTCAGCGCCGTATTCTATGTATTCCTGAATTAGAACAAAAAATAAATAATGCAACTGTTTCTAAGTTCCTATAGTTTTAAAATGTGGAATCATTTAAATAATGCTAGATGCTCTCACAATTAGATAAGAGGATTGACACCGACTTTCCCCCGACGTCAGTTTAGTACTCATTGCAAAGTACTAGATGCATGCTAAAAGTTCAAACCTCATTATTTCCACTAATACTCTTTGTGACATTTTGTACGCATCCCAAAATACTTCCACGTGCAAGGGGGAAAGGGTTAGCGCCTCTGTGACTTGGTTCCACTTCCTCACAACCCTAACAAATCCAACTTCTGTAATTAAAAGGAAGCTTACCAGGTTTAACGACTAGAATATTATCTTATAGTGACAAAGATTGAAATCAAATTTTTAATGTTGATTTCTGTAGCTTATTTGATTGCTAAACCTCGCATAGCCTTGTTTCACTCTGCCAATATCGCAACGTTATCTTCCTACTGTCGCCACTTTAAAAGCAAAGGATAGATCCAATAAATAAAAAGAACTTGTGAATTAACCTTGCTTATTTCTTATAAATTTAGGACCAAATACATGCATCTGTAATGCGGGCTGGTTTGGCACGGACTGCTCGCGGCCAACATGCGCACAAGTCAACGACTGCAGCGGTCACGGCACTTGCGTCTCGCTGAATGAATGCAGTTGCTTCGTTGGCTTTTCTGGTAAATATTTATTAAATTTTCAGTTCCTTCTGAGGTCTCAGTTAGAATCGGGCGAGCAGTGAAAGTTATTTTCGGAATTACGACGAGAGTAACGAGCAAAAAAACTATCTGGAGCTGTAGGGAATCGAACCCCAGACCTCGCGCATGCTAAGCGCGCGCTCTACCCCTGAGCTACAGCCCCACTCGACGTGAGTAACGTAGAAACCCGTTAGTTCTCCTTCTTACGTTCAGATCATTGTGTAATTTTTAACCCAATTCTTGCCGATCATTCATCAATCAGTCAATGTTTTACGTGGCGATCTTATCCAACACGTTCTTTTTTTGTTCAATCAATATTTTAGTACTATACTTGATATTGTACTAAGTTTGTCTGATCTGCAGAAAGCAAAAAAAATAGTGTCAAAATGGTCAAAAAAAATCAGAGTCGACCAATTCAACAAAGGTTGAGCTTTTGAAGTATTGCAACGATCTGACCACATTCAACCTTCATTCGTCCTAGTGTCTCATTTGGCTACTTTGGAATTATTGATATAAACCAGATCCTTTCCTGTGCATTTCAGGCGCTGACTGCAGCATCGGCGCTTGTCAAAACAACTGCAACTCTCACGGTGTTTGCCAGCAAAATGGTCAATGTCAGTGCTATGGCGGATGGTTGCCACCATTCTGTGCCACCGCCGACTGCTCGGCTCTGCATCAATGTTCGAACGCTGGACTTTGTGCCGCACCAAACGTATGCGAATGCTTCAACGGGTACTCTGGTCTCGATTGTTCGGAGTGCGTTTCTGGCGACTGCGCGCATGTTCAGTGTGACTTTCGATGCGCTCATGGGCAATGTAAGTTCGACTTTGTGCCTTTGAGATCTCGTAGCGTTTTTCCCTACAAATCAAGGTTATTTATTACTATGTGCTGCATTTACTGCTATTTTTGCAAAACTTTACGCTTCATTTGCTTATCTGCGACTATATGGAGCACCTTTAAATGTATCAATGTGTTCAGATATTTCTAATCATTTTTATCACTTCTTCTCTTTTACTTTCTACATACTCAAAACATTGCTCTGTACTGACAGATAATTGCTTTTTTCTATTAAGGCGATCAGTCGACAAGGACTTGCATTTGTGCAATTGGTTGGACGGGAGCAGCTTGTGATATTTGTGCCCCTGGTGCGCAATGCCAGTCGCAGCCAATTTTGTTCTATATTCTGCCACAGAGCGGACCAATGGTCGTCGGTCAGGACTTTCGGGTCCATGCGATCGGACAAGATTTCCCAAGGTCAGTTCTATTGTGCACGGTGCTAAAATACAGGATTGAATTATTAAAGGGCTAAGAGATGGTCATTATCGAACGACTGAGAGTGACATCATTCCCCAAGTCTCATTGTGTGGAATAGTGTTGTCACCTCCTGCTAATCCCATTTTGTCTTAGACTGCTTAGAGTTTAGTCCTTTCTGAGAAGGGAACAGAGAACTTCCACCCACTCTCTCCTTCTATCTTTCCAGGTGGTGAGCTATTCTGACAAAAAACCAGTGCACCTATGTTACTTCTCCTCCTTTATCCCGTATTTAGCACTTATTGATGGACCCTCTGAACATCACTAGCTCTAATCTTAAAGTTAATTAAAATTTATAATCACTGTATTGTGATAATTTCAGCACTACTGATGACAGATATATCTGTCAGTATGGAACACAGAGCGCTGAAGGGCGTTGGCTGACGAGTGGAGTAGTGTCGTGCCCAGTTCCAAGCTCACCAACTCTTGGCCAACAAGCCTTTAATCTCATGCCGCTTGGACAGGCACCACTACCTGTTTCAGAAAACAGACGGGTAAGCAATGGCACAGCTAGGTACTAATCAGCGGTCTGGGCGCAGGTGTTTATAGATTTTCAAATTAACCTGAATTATGACACATTTCAGTACATTAAACTGCAAAATTTGTTAACCGTCTCTGTCAATCCAACTTGAATTTAAAGACGGCTTCATCCCATCATGGCTATATTATTAATATAAGTTTACTTGTTGCAGTTATCCTTTACATTTTACGAATCATGCAATCGCCAGACTTGCAACGGTATTTGCATTGGCAGCAAGTGTTTGTGTGAAGCAAATCAGACTGGTATAAACTGTCAACAATTGCTTGATGCTCCAACGATTGACCAATCTGTGCTCAATAAACCTGAGACTACTACGGCCGCTGAAGGAACACCCTATTCTGTCCAGCTAGTGACAACCTCGGTATGATATCTTTTTGCCGCCTTTAGATGCCACTGAAACAGATAGGCCTAGGTTAAAACGATGGATATTTATTTGAGATGATCCTAGGAACTTCAAAATGTAGAGAAATCTTTAATTTTAACAATCCCCATAGACTGTTTAGGAGATACACTAAAACCATTGCTACTGAAACCCTAATTTTGGACCCTAATTCCAACCTTGATACATCTTCTTAGTTTCTTCCAAAAATGTTCTTTTACCTTAAAATTTCCTCTGAGATTTTTGCCTCCACTTCAATAATCAGATGAAAGAAGAAACACGAAAAATGTGACACATGAAATTTGATAATGGAATCAAAATAAGTTGGACATTTATAATTTTTTGGCAATTAATATCGTTTTTTGTCTCTGCTGAGAATATGCAGTACGAACATATGTTAAATGATTAGTGCAATAGTCGTTTCTTTAAGATGTTGAATTTTAATACGTGCTCAGATAGACTATTCGTTTACTTGTAGAATTCTCTACCTGTCGTTTGGTCAATCTTGGGACCGGAAGGCATGACGATTAATCCTGAATCAGGCATGGTGACATGGTCCAATCCTATTGGAGCTGCTCAACCGCATTCTATCGAAGCAACTGCCCATTCAGTTTATGGATCGTCCTCATTGAAATGGACTCTAAAGATTGAACCCACTTACACGCCGAAAATTGATCATGCCAGTCAACTGAATGAAACGTCCAATTTTATCACAATTTCTGGTCACGTTGATTATATAAGCAGCGGCACGAACGCAACTGTGCCGCATGCTTTTTCTAATGTACCAGTCACTTTGAACATCTTTCATAACAATCAATTGGAAAAGGAATTGAATGTAATTGCAAATGTTGATGGAAAGTTTGAAGAAAGATTTGTGCCGCAAACGGGCAATGCTGGCTATTATCAAGTGGTATGAACTTTTTATGGCGTTTAAAAATGAAATGAAATTAGTTTTGTGAGACTTAATCGCAATGTTCCTTGGAAACGTCAGTCATAGTGATGCGTTTATAATAATCATTTTTGACGATATACTGAAATATTTTAAACTATACATTTAGGTTGCTATTCACCCAGGCACCATTGTTTCTGCTCCAACAACAGCTGATTCTAATTCATCATGGTTACTTCCTGGTCTCAACATCACACATCCTGACACCATAACATTTAATACTGGAGAAACGCTGCAGGCTGTGGCCGAAAGTACTTACGTTCTGAAAAATATTGGTTCAACCGTTCTGTCAGATTTCAATATCACTGTAATTTCACCATCACCCGAAGTTGAAATTCAAACTATTCAAGCAGGAAGCAGAATAATTCCCGCGAATGGCGAGATAACTGCGACAGTCAAATTTGTCGCAGAGCAAAATCCGTTTGTTTTGAAAGAGTTACTTTTGCTGTTTAATACGAGTGAAGGCGTGAGGACGATTGCGTATCAGAGCATTAAACGGCAGGAGACTGGGCCGAGCTGGACAGCCAATCCGGCTGAAATTGTTCTGTCCAGTAGCATATCAAACGCCAATGAGAACCTGGAATTGACCCTGACGAATCAAGGAGAAGCATCCACGTCTCCCTTAGAGATCAGATTCCTGGAAGAAAGCCCGCTATATCTGGTCGCCTCCAACCCGCCACTGACGCAGACAAAGGACAAAGTAGTGCTTACTCTGGGAATTCTACCCGAGAACGTCCCCATTACCGGCGCTATGAATGGATCATTTGAAATCACTTCACAGGACGGTCAAGAACTTCTTACAATTCCATACAGTATGAGAACAAGAGCGACGGAGTTGTTCAACTTGTTGGTTGTGGTTAACGATGAGACCACTTACCTGAGTGGTAGCAGGCCGCCAATAAATGGAGTTGAAGTAAGACTGATCAATCCAGCGGAGGGATTCAGTGATACACGGTACACTGCGAGGAATGGTGAGATATATTCTATTTCGATGAAAAATTAAGCCACATAATCGTGACTCACTCTGCAATCTTCAAAAGAGTCCTCAAACGCTGTAAATTGAAGTGAAAGAGCACGTACTGAAAGCAATAGCTGCCTTGAGCGGAATTTAGTTTCTCATCTGACGGCAATCGCAAGGATCTAAATTGAATTAGAATCAACTTAGCTTCTCTCAGCTATGTTCTTTTAAATGAGAAAAATGATTTTGGACAATGAGACCATTTATTAAACAAATCAAGTGGATTTCAAATTCATGATGAGTAACTGATAGATTCGTGGACATCGTTAATTGAAAGAACAACAGCAAATGCTTCAATCAGCAATTTGAAACACTCGATTTATTGCACGTTTAAAGATAACCTTGGCATGGCTCACTCTATCTAACGTTAAAAACAAAAACTTTAAATCCTTTTCATTTGCGTTCTCTTTTTCATGCCCTCTCCTACTTGAGCTTTTACACGTCCTTCAAGGGACATGAATGAGTTGTGCGCTGACCGGTATCGCGAAGAGATGTAAGCGAGAACCTAATCCCAGACCGAATTGTAACTCTGTTCACTCCAGAGGGGTACGAATTTGTGTCGCTACACAGCCTCACACATACTGTTCATCCCTGACTTTGGTCCAAACTCTCATTTCATGATGCTCAAATACCTTGAATGCCATCTTTTTTCAGAGCCAGCCGTATTTTATTCCATTGGCGAGGGGATGTATGAGTTGGTGCTGGCGGCAGCAGGTCACGAGCCGCTCTCCCTAATGGTTCAGGCTACGCAGACCAACAATCGACTTACAGTCTTTCTCCCACTTACAATTGTTACTTTCCTGCCAACTGTGAGCAACGGCCGTCTATCGCTTGCTGCAGTGATTGCTAATGATACGGTAAATGAAAAGTCGTGATGTCAAAATTACTTTAAATTGTTTTAATCACAGTAGCGCTGACTTTGTAGAAACTTTTTATTCCATGTGAAACACATTTTTTTGAAAAAAAGAATAATGATATTAATGATATTAAATACAATATTGCTAATCTCGTTACAGAATACGATCAATTGCGAAGAAATTTTAAATATCGAGTCAGAGATCTAATAATTATGAGAATTTAAATTATAAATAAACTCGATAGAAAGGAATGGTGATTTGCGATTCTAAAAGCATTTTGATGCGCTTTTTCTCTACGGTGCAGAGCTTAAAGTTTTAGTGCGCGCCTCGTTTGTCATGAATCACATTTATGTTCAATAATTACCAAACTTATCAATACTTTAAGAACATAGATTTGAGCTTTTATTCAAACGTTACTACATCTGACAGCATCAAATTTTAACTTTTATACACCTTAAAAACATCATTACAACATTGCTGAGCATCACTTCTATTTTTCGATAACATTAAGTTAATTGTATTTGCTACAGTGAATAGCTAAAAAAACCAATACTATCTCATAGAAGTTCATGAATAAAGGCAAGGAGCGCAAAGTCTCTGTTTGACGATTGGTCTTATTGTTTAAACAGCGAATATTTGTACGATTTTTAGGTAAAACAAGATCTGCCGGCTCTTATATTTTCGCCGAGTGCTCTTCTCCTTCCCGAAAACTTTGGCTCTGTTTTGATAACAGCAGAAAACCATGGAGGTTCTACAATAGTGATACCGGAATATCACCTTGAGACAAATTCAGCTCTCCCTTTTTTGATAAAAGTTGTAAGTCGCATTTTAACTCTTAAAGTAACGCTGCGATATTTTCTGCAATTTAGAACTGCAACTGAACCTTGACACTTAAACGACCAATATACCACATAATTGAATAAACGGTAGCAAAAAGAGCGGCGTCTTTACCCTTTTAACATAGAGTCGTCCAATTGCTTCGTTGCTTGGGGCAGGTTTTTAGCTCCACCAACCTTGCACATCATGACGCAGTATGCGTATAGCGGGCACTGGTCGTTTGTTGGGGTTAGTATTCTTTTATTTCCCTCTCCTAGAAATGCCAACCGTACCTTCTAAAAATTCTAATTGTCATTTCATTAAGTAAACCTCAACTTATTCATCTTCACACCGGAAAAAGTTTCTTATCCCGTTCTTTTTTTTAGCCAGCTGTATTAAGTTCGTTTGGACCTGGAGAGTCATATGAGTTTCCCATACAAATAACGACAAATACGCAAGGAGGCAATTTGAACACCAACTGCGATGCATTTGTGATCTCAGTCCCGTATTTTTACAAGTTGCAAGATCAAAGCTTGAAGCGCTTTGCAAAGTTGATGGTTCAGAGAAAATCTCCGCATTTGCCATTAGAGCTTGCGAGCGTTTGTGAAGGTCGGTTTTACTCCAAAAATAACCAGTACTGTATCGACAACCTTTTGGCGCTTTTTTGATCAGTGTTCAAAATAGTTATAAAATTTATTTAAAAACAATCTTAAATATTATTGCTTCTTTGCTAATATATTAATATAGCCAAAATGGAGTGAGATAGAATATCAAAGAGAACGGAAAACACCATTTGATTGCAGCTTCTTTCGATGACCAAAAGCTAAATTTATGTCATTCAGTTATTTTTGTTTACTATATTCATACTGAATGCAACATGTAACATAACCTAACAGAGGTTGAGATAATACTTGCTTTGGATTCAAAGAGGCTTTTCTCACATAATGTCAATGGCTATTATTTAAATTTCGGCGCCCATAACAAATCCTGCGCTCGGTCTCTTGACAAGCGCGCTCATGTTGCTTCTGAATGCGTGCGCAGTATATATTAGCTGTCGATTTCTGCTTGTTCCTGCTCATTAACCTTCTTAAAATTAAGCACATACCATTATTAACCTCATTTTAATGCAATTATTACAGTGGACGCGGAAAAGGGAACGATTTCCCAAGTGCCGATTGCCGCATCTACAGATGTATCATGCGATTGTGCAGTATCTACGAGAAGGAAATGCCAAGATAGTTATCATCCAGCAGCTGCGTGCGGCTCGGCATTCACTCAAATTAGTAATGCTACTTCGCTGGAAAGCTTAGCCGAAGTCATGATGTTACTATCAAACTGTAAACTGGCAAATGTCGACCTGCGATTGGTGGACATATCAATCGAGTAAGTGATAACTTTGCGAAACTAAATTTGCTCACTGAACAGTCGTGAAGCTTGAAATCGTAACAGAGTGTGCCTTCTGCGCGCGCCACGAAAGGAAGCAAATGCGCACTTTGTTGCCATTGTGATTATATCCATTCAATATCCAAAATGACTCTTGCGCAAATTTACATTGTTTCATATGTACGGCACATATTAGTGCATATTGAGCAGAAAGTTTGCTAGAAACATGTTGAGACTGCAACATGGACATATTTTTGCATATACTTTTAGGCAACATAACAAAACTTCGGGAAATAAAATTACACGATTTCAGGGTAAATGATCTGTTTTAAACCGTGCTATTCAAAAGCTGTTAGAACCGGGACTTCAAAATCTTGTCGCATTTCTCTTGTGTACTGAATTTATGTTGAAGGTCAAGTTATGTTGCTTAACCGTTTCAGCTGCGCTTTATCGCTTGACAAAAATTGCCCTTCAATTCCGAGCGTCGTACCCTTGCAATCGAATCCAAATGCAGTCCCTCCAGTTCAAGCAATACAATCCGGACCGGTTCAAGTTGTTCAACCGTTCATCAGTCCGCCCCGTCAAAGGAGACGACGACAAATTCAAACGAAAATCGTATCGGCGCCCGTTGCTAAGTTCGAGCCAGATGCGATCGATTCATCGTTGCTTTCTACTGATCAATCAGGCAAGCTTGAAAGTATGACTCTTTATATCATGTGCGCCTTCCGGTACATGCCACCTTTACAAGCTTAATATCGTTTCAGTGTGGGCAATGGAAAGTAACCATTCTTTCAATCAAAGCATTGAAAGAATTTGCGCAAATATCGTTTAATGGCGAATTCTTATCACTTAGTGGGCATATTTTTAGCATCCCATTACTTCGTCATAATTGCATATATTTTTTAATTAACATTTCGTTTGTTTTATATCAAGTTTTAATGCCAATACTATACAGCGTATTGAAGTTTGCAAATCTCCTTCAACTGAAAGCATTTACCGCAGTCTATCTTCTTCTTCGCTTCAGGAAACGGTGGCGCCGGCAACTTTTTCAACCAAATCTCGTTGCTAGGCAACGTCGCCCAGACCGTTGACTCATCCGTATCCGAACTGTTTCCCATCTTCAACGTGCTCGACAGTACTCCAGCAAACGTTATAGCCGCTTTTCATCAGCTTTTTGAGAAATTGTGGAGAGTTATTGGCGATGATTTTCCAGGTAAGGCATGAGCGTTGCCATAACTAAAACTAGTCGAACTCGACAAAGATGGCAAGAATACAAAGTATTCTAATTTCTTTGGATTGAGAGCTCTACTTCAATCTATGCCCACATGCAATAAAATTCTGAATCTATGCTAAAGAGTCGCAATTTTGGAGTCAAAGCGAGTCATATACCCTCAAGTCGTCAACCTATACCCTCCAGCTATGAGACATCGTGCCTCGCAAAATTGGTCAAATCTAATGTCGATTGAATATTTATTAACAAGCGGTTATGGGGAGGAAAGACATCTTTGTCTTGGTAATGGGCGTTTGTCTATGATACATTTTTTGGCACGGCGGCTTTTATCATTTTTTGCGAGACTCTTCACGTAAACTGATGGGGGGAAATCACTGATATTCTCTGAAATTCTTATTTATTTAGAATAATATGTCCTCTAATTTGCTTTAGCCAAAAAACAAGAGAATAAATATCGTGGAATAGAAGCTGAAACAGGCTTACGAGTACATGCAGGCGCCTGTAATTATTTTCATTTTAGGCAGTTCTGAATATTTTCAAGTATTCTTTGATTCCATTGCTGACTCTTCGCCTGGCGGTCAGCAAATCACTGCGGAAGAGCTCTCTCGACTGGCTAATCACACAACTTTTGCGCTGAGATGGAATAAGACGGCGTCTGCGTGGGCTATCGGTCAAGCTGAGCCATCCGCTGGAGGCAGAGATGATTTCATTTCCTATTTGGACGCGTCTCAACTCATATCAATGGTTACTCGAATAAATGAGCTTACGAGACAGGTAATTTTGAGAATCAATAATTACATATCGTTCTAATTCTAAACCAAATATTGTTAAATTAGCTTTTTAAAAGTTTGAAAATTCGAAGCGACACAGGAGTTCTAAGCGCATATCAATTAATTTTCTGCCTTTGTGCAGTACAGAAGCATTTCTTTGAAAGAAAATAAGTTTCACCTATCAGTAAACACGTCTTAATGTAAGGCGCAAATTTATGACGTTGGATCTTTCTCCTGGCCGAGAATGTTTAGCGAGCTTTAATTGATCAAAGAATGTAAAGGAAATATTGTAGGATGCTCATATTGCTGCTTTACAGAAATCTCAATTATGTTTGGATATTAAACTATGCGTAAAGTTTAAAATTATTTAATTGTACAGCATTTTATAACAGCGTGAACACCCAATTATCTTTGATCCGACGAGTTTGATCTAAAAGACAATCCATTAGAATTATGGA
>NIUQ01005144.1:0-11547 GCA_002796945.1 Plectus sambesii
GAAAAGTTACGTGTAGTAGAATGTCGATAAGTAAAACTTTTGATTTGATCTAGGGCCTTTGTTTTTATTCACTTCTATTAAAGTGAATAATATTTCTGCAATACTGACAACCATTTATAATATTATCAACAGTTCAACTTCGTAATATTTTAGAATGAACGAAGTCATCTCTCCTATGGAAGTTGGTGGAAGAGTTTTCCTAGTTCTGCTCGATCCTGGATCTGTGATAAATCTCAACTTTCAAACGTCCTATTCTCATTGTAAGTTTTATTGCAAACACGCTTTTTTAACTCCTTGTTAGTACTTAAAATAATGACTCTCGATTGGACGCGGCAAATTTGAATTTGGCTCATGAAATGGTTCGATGTAGCGGCACACATCGAACATGTTGTTTCATATTCGCGCACTAGCAAAAAACTGCAGTGAATTGTGCTTTGTGACCGATAAAACAGATGTTGTACCAAATGGTCACAATGCGTAAAAGATAGTAGTAGAAATAAGTTCAAGAACGCTTAATTTTCAAGCATTGTGGTTCGAATGTGTGCCTATTATTTTATTCGATTTTAGCATTTACCTTCGCAACAGGCGGATCAGGCACCAAAGGCTTAATGATGTCGGGAATCTTCCCGTATCCAAATACGCATTCAAACTACGGCGAATTCTGTTTTAATGGCAGTGGAAACAACTACTACAAATATGCTATTAATGTTTTGCACTACGATCTTGGCAGTACCGGAATTCTTATCATCAAATCAACAGATCCCAACTCTTTTTTCTTTTCAGACTTTTCTAAAACGTAAGCATAGATGTGATGTATTGATGTATTCGCTTCAGCTTCGTCTGGGTCAAGAGAAAGGCCCTCTATATGAACTGATTGAAAATGAGCACTTCATTTAATTTAATTCTGTGCAAATAATTAACCAGATATCGTATTTACGGAATAGTGGCGTGCATGTATATAGTGGTATGTGCCACTGTTTTTTACAGCTCTATTTTGGAGTTTTTTAACATGATGCTGTTTCATTCATAAGAATACCATTTTCCACGTCCTGGTAATGGTAAAAAATTGTCGAGCAAGAGGTGAAAATAATAGTGTTATGAGAGGATAAATTTTTAACTTTTCACCGAACAGAGGGTACTGAAACAATAGTGGCACAGTGTCACTATTTCCGTAAGTACGGTATGTCACTAGTGCTACACAAAACAAATAGTAAAAGCTGATTCTCACTTTTGGATTGATTTTGGCCGTAAAAGTATTAGACCTCTACGCTTAAATACGAAATCAATTTCTACAGTATTTATCAGTTAATTTCGAGAACTATAATAGAAAGGAATGAGTTCAATTGAAGATTTTTTTGGTAATTACTGAATTTATTGTTATTTAATAATTAAGCCATTCAGTGTTTTGCAGACTGACTAGTGGCGGAGATAATACACTGATGCAGTTTTGTGCAAACTCTTTTGCAGTCAACTACAATTTGAATGACGTCGGTCTAAAGGGTTACATCCTAAGATACGATGTTGGTAAGATACAATTTCTGTGCGTTCCATTAACTGAACTGCCGATGGGACATAACTGCGGGGAACGATTTAGCCCCAGCCAAATTTTTCCATCACTGTGTCTACAAAAGACACTTTACCACGAAGCGGCGACCTTTTAAAGAAAGCACTGGATAGAGTGGAAATATGTTCCTGATGGGAAAAATATCTTGTTCCTTCTCACGGCCATATGCGCTTTGGGTGCAAATCCTCAAACAGGTTACTTATCTGTCCGGCCCTAACCCTTCGAAGGTATAATGGTAAGTTTCAGCCGGTAAAAATAAAGAACCCATGAAGTAGACTTCGACGATCATATTTTTAAAAATAGGCGACCTACTTGAGTACATATGTCCCAAAGCCCATAACCTCAGGCATATCTCAGCGCCGATCAGTCTCCATCTGTACCACCGATGTCTTTGAATATATTTCATTGGCACAATGACACGTTTCGCATCTAGTGATTTAGTGTGAGGTTGCAGGGGAAACATGCTCTCGTGGTTTAAGCACCGGTTTGATTTGCATTATCGCAGTAGCCGCTACTGCTGTCATCGCTGTTGCAGCTTCACTCATTTTCTCCTTATGGAAACGATGCAAACTGCGATGTGAGTTTTTTAATCATTTTCTAGGATTCTCAATGTACAAGTATATATGCGACGATAGGCTTGTTTTCAATCTGTATCATGATAAAAAAATTCGAATGAATTGTTACCAGTAATTCGAAATAAAGTCTTTGATATTATTGGTGATTCGTTTTAAGATGCGTTTAAAGTTTTAGGAAAGAGGCGCCCATTCTTTAAAACTAAATGCTTTCCGTGCAGTCTAGATTGCTATGAATTTCTTTATTTCAGCGCAACGGAACAATACCAACTCGACTGTTCAATCAGTTCATTTCGCTTCATCGCGGCCGAACGAAATTATTGCGCCGTCTTCGCATATCAGAGCCCTGAAGGAGAGTGCTCCGTCTGCTTGAACCTTTTCAAACGGAGATGAAAATGTCATAATATTTCACGCCTAATACCTGTCGGGAACCCTTCCAACGTATTTATAATTAGATTAGGTCAAAAGTAATACCATGTCACATCGTAAAATTAGCATTTGGCTCGCCACCATCTCTATTGATAGTTCATAAGTTAGTGTATCCTTTGAAATCAATACTAACCAAGTATGGGCTAATTGCTTGTTGTAAACCGTGTTTTACCTACATAAGACTTTCGTATAAAACCTATCGCGTACATGTGTGTGGTGTTGTAGTTATGGTTGAGATATTGTGTGCGTTCTGAGCAGTGTGTATTTGCTTGAATAGTCAGTATTAGTAAAGGCCTGTCCTGTGGTTCTGTGAAGGGCTTAAGTCCCGTCACCTACTACAACTGCATCTGCAGTATTGAGGAAATAAGAAAGCACAAGTGTGGTGATTGATCGAATATCAATTATTTCCCGCTGTCTAGTTTTTGACTACTCATCGCGCTTGTAATCCGCAATTCCAGAAAGCTGCAGTTGCATCCGTTTTATTGAAAGGTTTTAACATTCTCTACTAACTCAAATTTCGTATCGGTCTTCTCTCTATTTACCACTCGGATATGTTTCTCAATGATCAGACGTCCTATTGTCTTCGTCAGGCGGCGATTTGGTGATAAAAGTAATTTGCATGATGAACATGACAGCGTGAGATAGCGAATGCAAGCGCAAGCAGCGGAAATACACTTCAAAGTTTACTTGCTCTTCGAGCCATCAGTACAAAGACGATTTTGGTTAGTTTCAAGGGGTCAAGACTGAGGTTGGCCGAATTTTGGAACATCGAAAATTCACCACATTCGATCGTAAGACGAAGTACTAGTGTTATCTCATGCAATGCACGAGTACTAGCTGATAAGGCATTAGGTAACGAAATTTATACCAACACGCAGCACTGTGAGCAATTATGAATCAACGTGACAACAGAGTTAAAACATCAATCGCAAATCTTTCACGTCATTTTCGCGGTAGGACTCTGCATTTATAAGAAACAGGAGTGTGCAAGAATCCAGGCTGGGTAACGATTAGCGGCGGCGTCACGCCGTCCACAGTACGAAAGTCGCAGCGCTGAATCAGTGTGCCCAAGAAGAGGAACAACTCCATTCGTGCCAGGCTTTCGCCCATGCACGCGCGCTTGCCGAGCGAGAACGGCAAGACGTGGTCATTCTTGACAAAGTGACCATCCGCATCGATGAAACGTTCTGGCATGAATTTCTCTGGTTCATCGAACAGCTTTTCATCCATATGCATGGAGGGGGTTTGGGCAATCACCTGAGTATCCTTAGGGACAAGGAAACCGTTTACGACGACATCTTCGGTGACGGTGTGCTGAACGTTGATGGGAACGACGTTAGCCACTCGCTGTACTTCTTGAATAGTCGCACAGAGATAAGGCAGACGCTTTTGATCGTCCATTGTCAGTTCGTTCTCGTTTCCGATGACCCGATCCATTTCCTCCTGAAGCTTTTGCTGCACCAGCGGGTTGTTTAGCAGGTAAATGATGGCGAAGCGCAGCGTAGCAACGGTCGTCGCGAAACCGGCGCCCCACAGATCTCCGATAGATACCGCCATTTGCCATTCGGTAAACAGATCTAAAATAACACAATGAATTTCAACCTCATATGGTCGTTGGAGAGAGGACAGGACACCTTTATAATTATAACATAAATGATAAAATTTTACTAAGCAAACAGGAATACAATGTTTTGGAATCCCTGGAGCCCAAATCCTTGCATAAATCTGATTCGAACACACTTTGAACAGTTAAAACAGTCGTTCTTTTACCTCCTTCGCCTTCCTTCTGCCGTTTGCGCATTTCTAGAAGGTATGCGTCGGTATAGTCGCGTGGTGGTTCGTCTTCATTGAATGTCTTTTTATGCTTCTTAATCTCATCGAGGATGAACTTAAAGAAGGCATCATTGGCTTCGTTAAGACGTTTAAAGCCAATAGGCAGAGGAGGCTCAAAGTGCCTCAGCCACGGGTACGATTCGAGCAGCAGGACACAAGGATGCTGAAACAGCGCCAAAATCACATCGAACAAATTCATGAATCTCAGCATCTCGGGGTCGCCGACTTTCCACGTATATCCAAATGCCAGAACGTTGATCACGTTTGCAACACCAAACTGAAAATGCAATTCGATAGATACACATTTTCTTGAAAGAGTATAGTTCACGTCGCGATACTATAGCACAGCTAGCGCGCTGCTCGCTAACAAAGGCATGTAACGGTATCCCAGTTACACTCTGTTTTATAAAATTGCCATAGTTGCGGTGCCTGCAGTCTCAGTAATAAAATTTTCAATTTAGTTTCAAGTTCGACTGTTCGTTAGTTACAATGTGCTGACAGGTATTGTTGCGCATTATTTACCATATTAACTGGACTAGTAGTTCCGATAGCATTTTTATGGAAAAGGGGCTGTTAAAGGGACAGTTTTGACTTGAACGGATTTTACTATGAAACTCATAGCGACAGATTCCATTTCGTATTCACGCATTACTTGGGAATGCAATGAGAATACAACAGTACCATAAAAACGTTCGGACGAATCTGCAGAACTGCTTTTTCAAAGTGTCGCGACGCAAACAAAAGACAAAACATTTACCGTGAAAGGCTCGAGAAGAGTGATTGGCTCGCCGGCCGAGTTGTGCAACAAATCGATCATCTGGAGCGCTTGATCCATAATTTGCGGCTGCAGAATGTTGCGACCAATTCCAAAGTCTCTAAGCGCGTGCAGTGAGAAGCGACGATTTTCTCGCCACATCTTTCCATTGGTGACGAACAGACCATAATTGCCTTTCAGCAACGCTCTGTTAATGAAGAGTTCGGGGCGGCCCGCGAAAGTGTCCCCCTGTTTCAGGAACGTTTCCTTCATCAAGTCGAAGTCGTTGACGACCAACATCGGAAGGGGCAGCCACACAGTGAACACCGGTCCATACTTCTTGCCCCAATCGAACAACGTTTTCTCAGGATAAAGTTGGTCGAGCTGCAGGAAGTTGCCGGCGACCGGCCAGGGTGTCGGACCAGGCGGGAGGTTTTTCCGCTTCCCATACAACTCTCGATAAAGATAGTAAGCTATTAATAAGCCGATTACCAAGCCAACAAGCATCTTGAGTGAATTTGTAGCAGAATAAGCTAAATGGGTTGCGCGATGTACATCTGTTCTTTATATTCTCATCTCGATAGTGCGCACTGACGTTTTATCTTCGATACGCCAAACTGTGTATCAGTGCAGCTATAGCACACTACACAAACACCAGGACACATGCGGCGTTGTGTTTTGAACTGGTCGATTACAGCGGAACAACAGGCGAATCAATCATCAGAAAGTATGCAATAAAGCACGCTGACGATTGTTATGATATGTTCTCTTATTATCTCCATCATAAAGTGAGCATTCTGATAGTGCGACATGCTGCACTGCTGAACATTCGATTCCTCTTGACTCTGTCAAACTTTTTGGGAGTGCTGTACTATTTGTTTAATTAGAGAATTAAAGACAAGAATTAAAAAAGGCCCGGCAGAACTCACGAAAAAGAAGGGAACTTGTTGATTCTCGAGGTATGAAAAAGGGAACATTCTGGCGTTTGGGGCGTCATTTATTTAAAATGGAAACAAATTCTTTTCTAACAGAAAAACAGGCAGAATTTTTCGCCGCTAATGTTGACGCAGAGATCTCAAATGGATCCGACCTTTAACTACTGCCTGACGGAGATGACAAAATTTTTCAGTTGAAAATGTCATAAACAAAAAGTACCGCTCACAGAGGCAACTACATAGAGACATTTTATCAATAATGTAAAACCTTTATCCTACTTTTTCAAAGCAAGCTGAATGTTCGTGTACATCGCATGCTCTTCGCGGAACAGCATATAATACAAAATACAGAGCGTCACGAAACATCTCCTGGGCGAAAATTGTGCTTCGTGCGCCACCGCAATGCAATTAACAAGTTTATACGATACATTTCCTGGTAATTACTTAGTTTAACTTACCTACACTGCGCGTCGAAGTCTAAACCTAGCCATACTTTTCATGTACACCAATATATATAGCAAACCAATTTTCTCACCTATAACAATTCCGCTTTAATAAGAACATTTTCCAAATCAAAAAGGACATTTTCCGAGGGGGATTATTATGAAAAATGTCCTCTTTAAACTGGAAAGCGTCCTTTAAAAGTGAAATTGGTATATCTGAGCCTGTCGGATCCTCTGGGGGCCAATTTCATAAACCAAATGTGAAAAATATTTACATCTAAATGTATTTACATAAGAACAGTTATTGATCAGTTGCGCACGGTGACTATTCGCTGTTGTGATGTAAATATATTCATTTAGATGTAAATACATCTCCCATTAGTTACATAAAATGGACCCCTAGATCCATTCGATCAGCACTTCATTATCTTATTGACATCTTTGCGCTGGAACGCGTTACGGAAAACGACGCTGCGACTGAGGGCGAAAAACGGTCGGTGAAGAGTAATGGCGGCGGAGGCGAACGTCAACATCCCCGCGTTTTTGTCAATGGCGAAGGCGTGATAGTCGTCGTCGTCGCTCTGCGCCGGCTGCGGCACCCAGTGCCCATTTCCGTCGTTCTGATCCACGCACATTTGCGTCCAAGTCGCGAGTTTGCAGCTGAAATGGGTCAACGATCAAATACCTCTCTGACAATAGCAAGCAGCCCACTACTAGTATCCCTCATGACGTCAGAAAATATACCATTTCCGAATTTAATTGGACACTTTGCTGCGTTTATTTGAAATCAAAGTACCCAACCTGATTTTTAAAATGTCTGATTTGATCTTTAATGCGTTCCATTTAAAGCCACAATGATATTATTTCCGACTCCGACTCTGCGTTCTCAATACAAAAATACCATTTTTTGACTCTGACTTTAGATCTGAAGACAAAATATTTTGTATTAGAAGGTGGGAATATTATCTTCTAATTTATGACCTGATTTGAGCTTGATTACACGAGATCTTTTACCGTAATCGCCATTCCTGCATCACAATTCCTCCCTTTTGCATTCAGTTTCGGCAACCTTGCGTTTGAAATGAGCGCAAAAAGGACGAAATTGAGCGCCAACGTGATGATATCGAATGCAAAAAGGGACGAACTGGAAAGCAAGACCGTATAACATCGAACTCTGCTGCTCTCTTTATCGATAGCTATAATTAATGCCTGACTCTGAATGTGTCATCAGAATTAACACCGCCCACTAACCGCGACTAACAAAGGGTGGCTCACGCGATCTATTATTGCAATCAGTTAACTTTACAGAAATTAGAAAAAGTTGTGAAAGGTGACGTTGCATGCCTACAGTATTTACGAGCCTATGACAATGTCACGCAATAACTGAAAGGTCGCGCATCCCAATTTGTCACTCTAACGTTAAATTTCGTCCCCCTTGCTTTCAATTTGAACACAAGTTTTATAAAATTAATTGAAAAGTGACGCATTACGGTCACAGACGGTATATTTATTACCTGCTGTATGAGTTGATCGTTGTGCCGATGGGGTTTTGGATATGAAACCACCGGAACCAATATCGTCCATCGCATACTTCGTCTGCGCCTACAAAAGAATATTCAACTTCTTCGAAACTAAACAATGCACAATAACTGATCAATTAAAGGTGCATGTAATTGTTCGAACAAAGCGAACATTGCTTACTTTAGTTGAAACGATCAAAGTCCTGTTCATACGTTTGATCGACATAGAATGACGAAAGGGAACTTTTGCTCAAATACTGATTCATGATGATGATGATGATGATGCCGCTTCAAAACGTTCATCTTGACGAAAGTGACACGCGCGTCAAAAAAGAGCGACCATTCACTGCCATTCGTGCCAAACTACTGAATGAATAATTTTGGCGGGAATACTCTGTGTCATTCATTCAAACGTTAATACCATACCCGCTTTAATGATGACTCTTTCCGGTTCAAAAAGAACGTTTTCAAAATTAAAGATACATTTTCTTAGTCACATCAATAAGAAAGCATGCTTTTTAATTTTAATAGCGTCCTTATAAAAGTGAGGATTGGTATACACGCACCGTAACTTACCCCAGTAACCGTGAGTGAAGACGAATCGGCCGGTGTTGTCCGTCAGCCAGTTCCAGCGGGAGCTAGTCGAGTCGCTGAGGTCTATGCAGAAGACCCGGACGCCTCTCCCCATTGCAGGCAACAATCGGCGGCTCATCAGTCGCCGACCAAACTTTCTGAGCACGGGAGCGCAAGGATCCGTGCTTGTCATACTCGACGGGGTGACTGAACGCTTGAGATCAGTTGTCTCATTTTTCGAGGTAGCTAAATGAATAATATTAGTCGGTATGGATTAATTTGCGATTTGCTTAAAAGAGATTTGTATTGCCGTCCGTCACGCTGCTCACTTACAGAAATCCCAAAAACTTAGCACATATTAATCATTGCTTACTTTCCAGGCTTTTTGCATTAGAGTATGAATCGGTTTTAGCGGTATAAGTTATAATGGTAATTCTCTTGTAGTGGTCAAAATCTCCCGTTCCCCCATTTACTGGAACAAACGATTTCCACTGTTTTTAAAAGCCACCTCCTAACTTCACCCGCTGAATTTGAAGCAAATCGCAGCAATTCGCAATAAAAACGCATCGCATTTTTGCAAGTGAAAATGCAGCAGGAAGTGCCTACCGTGGACGAGAGTGATGGCGAGCAACAAAAGTAATTTTAGTAAAAGCTGCATGCTGTACAAGTTGTCCGAGCTCCGACTAATCACTGAGGCACACGAAATGGCGCTCTACTTAACCGCTAGTAGACGAAAAGGACGCGCATAAGTGCTGACGTCAGTGCTGACAATGCGAGGGATGCGAATGCTTTGTTTCGTTAGACGATTAAGCGAATATCCAGGTGCATCGCCGCGCTCACATATAATTGCATAATCGGTAGCCAAGTATCTTTTAGCAAATCGCTTTGTCTTTGCCTTATTCTGCAGCTTACGAAAAACACCGCTTCCCCTAGATTTGGAGAATATACTGTAGCTTATCATTAGCTACGTATTCTTGTATTCTTCGTTTCTTCCGTACATATTCTGCGTCGGAGTTGGTGCCTTTGGCGTTCAACGGAGTGTACTTGCTCGGCAATCAACGTCCTACCAATATACTAATGCACGAGAGCGATCGGATCCAACCGAACACAAAACAAAGTGATCAATCAAATCAAGCCATAGTCGATCATTGTTATTTTATGGTACGACACCTATGTCAACGTTGTTTAATGATTAATAAATTACAATATAAACAAGTACGATTCGCAGTCAGCTTGTCCTAGGCAGCTTAAAAAGTACGATATAATCCAGAGCTATGGGTGACCAGAATTTCCGGTTATATTGGCGAACTTGACGAACAATATATTTCAAATCAGTGATGCGCAAGTCAAAATCAAAATATCTACTCGTCTATCGTATACTCAAGTTCTATATTAGGCTTACGTTATCACTTCCTTATATTATTCCGTTTTGAGTTTGCGTGTTAATATTCATGAAATTCTTGTGGAGCTACAAATTGGCATTTATCGATAACATTCCCTCTTTCTTTCCACCACGTAAATATTTGACTGTAAACTCGCAATTACAGTACTAATCGTTGAATTTTCATTGCTGTGCAGGAATTATGAGTTCTTTTTGTCGACTACTCTGCAGGGATAAAAAATGCATAACTCCGACCAAAAAATGAAAACAACCATGTTTCAGTTTTTCTTTATTGCAGCAGAAACAAAAACAACAAAATCTCAAATTTTATAAACGGTGTCGAGGTATTGCAAGGAAGTCATCATTATCATCTATTGAGCTCCATTTTCGACTGTTCAGGCTCATGCTGATGAACCAAACGGGGCTGACCAGGCGTCACCATTCGATTCTGCAACGTAAGTGCAACTGTTAAGCTGTAGGCAAGAAAATTAAATTTTATAAACCGCCAAACAATCACTAGGCGCACTATTGTACAGTCAACATTTTTCGATCAGTAACAAAGAAACGAGCCAGGTGCCGTGGTTAGCACAGATGAGGTCGTTCTCTATTGACTGAACACCATTTCTTGGTTTTTACGTGCATTAATTGATAGAAGAAAGCAACTTTCGAAGGAGTTTGCTTAATTCAGTTTAAGATTTCTTGTTACTGATCGAAAAATGATGACTATAAGAATCCTCTCCTTTTGATCGTGCGCTTCTTATCAAGTGATTGGTCTCACTTATTGCTTCCTGCTGTTCATATGGAGCATTCACTCATTCTATTTACAGTACCGACTCTGTGCTGTCCCCCTCCTCCCTATTCATTTACATTGTTGACTTGGCCATAAGAAAATCCGCTTGAGCCCCCTCGCTTGTACCGATTACCCAACACGGTCAAGTTGCAACTTCATTATTGCTGAAATTAGAAAATGAACTTTGAAACAAACCGGTCGTTTCGCAGCTTTCTTCAAGATATCCCATGTGTACGATGAAACTCGTTGCTGAGCGGGTAAGGCCACGCCTTGAAAGCGATACAAACCGCCACCTTCTTCTAATCTTGTCACCTGCAAATTGAATGCGCATTTGTTCCCGAAGATGAATGAATTGTTTTCAATGCATATCGCCTTCGTCATATCAATACATATCACAGTCTTTTGCCAGTTCTACACGCGTCTTCCTGCGTCATTCAATGGGTCAGTAACAGAAGTATTTAGACAGGAGATGACGCAATAAGGCAGTATCATCAACAAAGCTGTCGGTTTTCGATTTGTTCCTGTTGGCGAATGCGGCGCAAGCACGTACGCTTACTTATGCCATAATACTCATTCATGCTCACTGATCCGTCTGATCCGTGACGCTCTCACGCGATGCTCGCCTACATTCACACTTTTGCGCTACACCGACGACAATTGTCTCTTTTGCAAACTGCCATTCTCATCAAATTACTAAACGCACGAGAACTTTCGTTAACATTACTTTGTTAGTAACATGAAAACCTAGGTTTT
>NIUQ01005145.1:0-11546 GCA_002796945.1 Plectus sambesii
AGACCTTATCTTTGTATGGCCATATCTTGACAACACCTTGTCCTAATTTAGTAATTTCTGTCTCAAACCAAAGCTCAACGTCTGCAGAATATCTGTGTTTACGTTTAACTCAGTTGAATTATTCTGAACCGAGTTGTTCAAAAAATAAAATTGAATTGTTATTTTGTATTCGGGGTGCAATCAGTGGAACTGTAACGGGTGTGGCAGAAATAATGGCACTCTCAGTATTTCTCGATTATTTCAGTCAGCTTTGATCGGTTTGACTTGCGGATTTTTTTAAAAGATTCTCCGTTAAATTCTGAATAAAACCCTATCTTGTATTAAATACAAATACCAATGAACCCTTCTTGAAAAAGTCAAAAGTGAACACCTACAAAAAGTACTGTTGTCTAAACGTAAAAATGGCTATGGCCACGCGGAGATCTTTCACGATTTGCACAGTGCCGTGAGCCTTACAAAAATCAAAGAATAGTGCAAAATGTTCGCCGGAACTAGCTCTATTCAGCTGTCTACTCCCTCTGAACGTCCGCGTATACCTCGTTTTAAGGGAAGCATGTAAATGAACGATAATCGGTTTCAACGAAAGCGGCACGTGTCTGTTCGAAAGTTGAGGTGTAAACTAGATATTTCTGATCAAAGCATTTGCTCCTTTCTCACAGATGATCTCTGTCTTTGTCACTACAAGAAGATCGGTCAGCCGCTTCTGATTCGTCAAATTTGACGTCTGGTTCACTCTCGAGTGCCCACATGCCATTTTCGTTTCAAAAGGCGTTTTTTCTCGCGTTTGCCCAACTCAGAAATAGTTGTGCAGGGACGTTGGAAGAGTTTCAAGAGCAGAACGGAGCTAGTTCTAGCTATTAAATGGCACAAATAATTCACTGTTCAAAGATCTAAGGCGTCGTTCAAATCCTGGAAGAGTTTTGTCGGATGATCGACAATTTTCTTTAGACAACAGTACTTTTTGTAGGTGTTCACTTTTGACTTTTTCAAGAAGGGTTCATTGGTATTTGTATTTAATACAAGATAGGGTTTTATTCAGAATTTAACGGAGAATCTTTTAAAAAAATCCGCAAGTCAAACAGATCAAAACTGACTAAAATAATCGAAAAATACTGAGAGTGCCATTATTTCTGCCACACCCGTTAGTTGAGTCCGGTTGATCATTTGCCGGGTTACGTGAACTCATAGTTCTAGCTTCGCCTGAAATGCATCGGAATAACACATCCAGGCATAAAAGGGTGTTCTTTTCACGTACTCTAAAATTTCATGCTCAGTGTGCGGAAACAAACTAGCAGTGTTTCGTCGAATTAAATCTTTGTTAATTGAGCTTGATACTGTAAGAAACGAGAAGCCGCTAATGAGCACGGCTAAGAAGTGCGATATGAAAGGACTTTCATGGGGCGCTACCGGTTGGCGCTTTGAACACAAAGATACGATCAAATGAAGCCACTAATGTGCACTGATGAGTCCTATGAGTTGCACTGGAATCAGCCAAAGTTTTCATTCAAAGGTCCGCGCAATGTTGCAACTTCATCGACGACTCGCGAGTGTGGCCGGCGCGGTAGACGAAAAACGACTGGGGCGGGGACATGCCGCACGGGCTGATACTCGAATTTACTGAGTGTTCAGTTTTTTCTCCCCCTTTTGTTTTGAATAACTTTTGCTAAAGTTGTCTGATTTACTTTTTTTCTTTTTCTGTTCGATTGAGAGAGAATAATATTTTTGTGATTTAATGTTCAGCTCAAACGGATAAGTATGAAGGGAGTTACAAGGTTTTTCCGTGAGGTACCCTATTTCTCGAAAAAAGAGGTGCAGGCTCCGCCACTCTAAGGTGGATTTCTAAGTGCTATCATTTCTCAACCATGCAACCGATTTTGCTGACATATCATAGGAATGTGGCAGGCTGGTTGAGCTTCTATTAAACATAAAAACACCCACTTTGACAATTCTGCGTTTTCAGTAAACAAATATAAACTTCCCGCCAGATTTGAAGCGAAAACTTTGTAAAAAATCCGACATCATTTGCGAAAGTTCTAGCCTAAAACATCTTAGCATACCAAATCTCAGCGAAATCCAATTACTTTTTGCCAACTGTGCCAAGACAAACTCGGTGCTTAGAAAAAGCGGATCTTAAATTACATTTATTAAAGGATAGCGAAATATGAAAAGCACTACAGGGTGATTTTTTGGCAGTAAGCGGTAAATTGTTCACAATTTCATAAAGCCAGTGTGATAATCGATGCACCACTGCAGTTCCTTGGAGGAGAACATGAGCCGAAGTAAGCCAACCATTCGCGGCCAATTCTCACCAAATATCGGATGCAGAAAATGAGCATCGCCCTTCTCAACCAACGATTCTGTGCTGAAATTGAAGTTCCAGCTTGACCGATCGTATCTTTGTTTAAACCGGGGCTTTTCGGCGACCAGTTGCTGATTGGCGGGGCTGTAATGACTGCTGTTGTTAATGCATATTATAAGATCAAAATTTCTCGTAAAACATTTATACTGACTCATTCACGCAACCTTTTTAAATATATGTATATTTAATGGAGAAAAGGCCATTCTATTTGTTTTAAGCGGACATTATGTGGTAGTTAAAAAGAATGCAAGACATTCGTGCTAATTCCTCGTTTTTATCTTGATACTAAGATGGGTTGATGTAATAGGTCAGCTAAAATATCTTCATGCGTTGGATAAAATCAGAAACCAATGCTTTTAATGATACTTGTCATTAGTTGGTAAAGGGTCTGGTTGGTTGACAGGTAATGAAAATCATTCACTGCCGCTGACACCTCCGCCACAATGTTAGCAACCGCAGTGACTTGGCAAAAACCATGCGCTCACCAATAACCGATTATCCTAGTGGTAAATGTTTTATAAAGCATATATTTCTCATTTTTACTCAACAGGGTTCTATGAGGATCGATGGAGCGGCACCAACGACATCAATATCAATGCATACCTATATCGATTCACACTGTGTCTACGACATTCATTGCGCATTGGAAAGAAAGTTAAGCGGACAAGGTAAGAATGCAAACTTTTTCTTAATCCAGCGATGCAAAAGTGCGCTGATTAAATTCTGATCCATTTTCCACTTCTCCGATCCCTTGCCACCAGGGCCAGTAACCAAGGCCTTGCCGAATTCCGCATACAACCTCGTTGCCACAATGCTGCCATTGCCAGATTTCATCATATTTGGCGATATCCCCATCACTTCGCGCCATAGCGCAACAGGCATTGCTATTGTGTTCATCGGAATGTGTGGATAGTTTTCCGAGTCAGCTGGTCTTCTCATTTTTCCACAGCACTGAGAATTGTAGAGAAAGATTTTCTTGCCCGCTCTCAGATCTGGCATATGCTCCGAAAGTTGAAAGCTGAACATGTCCGCATCGGCGGTGATCAAGACTGTTGAGTCTGACAGATTCAATCCCTCTAAAGCTGCTGCGTAAAGCCGACTCACTTGAGCCAGAGTAAATGATTCAGCCATACTCGAATTTAGAAAGAATATGCGTATTTTCAGTTCCCTCAGTGCCGACAAAACATAGTTGAGCTTTATATCTGATTCAAACTGCTCTTTGGTGCCAATTAAGATGACAAGAGCATCAATGCCCAGCCGTCTCCATGACAGAACGACCACGGGTAGAGGAAAGAGGTACTCAAGGCGATTATCACATCCCAAAACGGCATAACCAATAGCTTCTGCCTTCGTGTCAGCCTTTTCAGGCTGATCTGTGGCATTACTTGACGATAATACCAGCAGTTCATTGAATCTATCAATGTTGTCCTTGATGAGAGTACTATTCAGCATGTTCTCTCGAAAATCACGCAGTTTCTGTTTAATGTAGTTAACGTGAACGTTAAGCATGGAGCTACTGATGGCTCCCAACCAAAAAGTAAACAAAGAGCAGGCAAGTACTGTTACGACTATCCATTTACGTCCATATACCACACGGATTCCATTCATTGCATATGGACTCCAGCAACGAATAGCAACTAAAGCAGTAGTTACAATTTTGCGGCGTGCGGAGTGTCGCCACAAATGACAGAGTCAGGTGAAGATACTTTACTGGAAGGTCACTTCCAGTCTGTCGATACCTCTGTCACTACGTACGTTAGTTCAACGGAACGTTTCCGATTGATCTATTCTTTCGTCGCGTAGGACAGAGCTGAGGTTTGGAATATTTGGTGGTTCAGTGGTATATAAGGGGGTTGCTTGGTGAGGATGAGGAGACGAATCTTTTCTTCGTTTTATTACAACTCCTTACAGTCTTACACAAGCAAACTATTCACAGTGATCCAACTAACAATAATCCCACAACGGTAGCCATAGTCAGCAGGGTAGTATATAGAAGGATGTTTCATGCTTTCCGTGAGGAATATATAAAGTGCTATCGCCACGAATGGGGATCAAGATAAGTGGATACATCGACTTGGGCGGTCGTCTTTGAGAATACCGCGTCTCACGCGCGCGGGATGAGATTACGCATCTCAAATACGCGCGGTAATATTGACAGGAACGGTACAAAGGAAAGCGCCCCCAAGGGTAAGCGCCCGCGAAACCTGCTAAATATACAAGGGCGCGCAACAGTTGAGTCAACCGACTCCAGAGGTAAAAACAAACTATTCGCGAATACTGTAACATTCGCGACACGGAGTGTAATCTTGCAATGCGGAAGCAGAAAAGGGGAAAGATCCACAAAAACTGTTCAAAGGCATTCAAGCTATACAATTCCCAGCGCCCTGTCTCACGCACCCTAGATGCCATTATCGTCTATGTTCAGTATGCGATCCACTTGATGGTCTACCAAAACTTTATGACGCGATCTTATTCAACTCAATTGTATAGCTATACTATTTGAAAAAGTCTAATATTAACAATACCAATGGTAGTCAGTTTAAAATTCCTACCTATTTGCAAATAATATTCACAAATGTTAAAATTTATACTGAGAGCGCCAATTATAAGTTTGTTACCTACGCATGTGAAGCGCGCACGTCGTAGTTGCGGAGCGTAAGAAAGTAGAAGTTGAGGTAGAGAAATTGATGCGTTAACAATGTATTGTCCAGCAACGGAACGCAATCATGAAGCGTTGCAATTAGTTTCCGCTCACGTTGCGTCCAGCTCTTTCATTATTGCACCGCCGTTCTCATTTACTCTTCTTAGCACTTTAGGTTACGTTATCGATATGTTAGTCAATGCTGAAACGCAGAATGAGCATAAAGAAACGATCGAATGAAGCCACCAACGTGCACACGTCCTGTGGGCCGCACTGGAATCAGTCCAAGTCCCCATTCAAAGTTCCCTTACAGTACTGCAACTTCGTCGACGACACGCGAGAGTGGCCGGCGCGGTTGACGAAAAACAACTCGGGCGAGAAGATGCTCGACTGTCGTTGCCAAACCCTGCGTGGTCGCTAATAGCTCATCATCATTAAGCAACAGTGCTATGTCTTCGAGTTCTTTTTGCTGCGATTTATCGAACATGATCTGCGACGATCCGAACCGAACCGTTTTACATTATTACGAAACATGAAAGTACACGATAAGTAACGACGAAAAACAATAAATCGCGTAGATCGTAGTCTACGCGTAGTAATTCAGACTGGTCTTTTTCTTGGCTTGCACTTCGAGAATCGCATCCATGAAGTCTTCGTGCATGATTTCGCTGGCATCGCGGCGCAAAGCAATCATTCCCTGCAACATGCATAGATAATAATTAAACGCATTTAAAACGAATTTTAGAGGAAAACTGCAGTCAACTCGAGCTCTTGGGAATGCAGAGTTATAATTTGTCGATCAGTTACAAAAAACTTAAACTGAATAAGACAAATTGCTTCAAAAGTCGATAGCGCTTTTTTCTATCAATTTACCCATGTTAAAACCCAAGAAACGACTATCATTCTTGATGAAAAACGGTGTTCAAGCCCTAAAAAGCGAGCTCATCTTCGCCAACTATAGTCCCTAGCAATATTTCTTCTTACTGATCGAAATTTTGACTATACCATATACCGTATTTCTTCCAATAGACGCCCAGGGCGTCTATTTTTTCAATCAAGGTTTGAGGGGGGCGTCTATTGGAGGGGGGCGTCTATTAGAGGGAGGGCGTCTATTTTTTCAACCGATGTTTGAATTTGGCGTACGTTGGAAAGAGATAGCATCTTTTCTCCTAGTTGCTACTTCCGCATGAAATATAATTCATAAATAAAAGGATTGTGCGATATCAGTAGTCGAATTTGAATGGGAGTTCAGTATTGACCTTCACTGCACAGGCGTTTATTTTTTTAATTACCCTAGACGGGGACTATGACTTAGGGGGGGCATCTATTGGAGGGAGGGCGTCTATTATTTCAATCACAGCTTGAGGGGGGCGTCTATTGGAGGGGGCGTCTATTGGAGGGAGGGCGTCTATTGGAAGAAATACGGTATTGTTTTTAGCTGAATAAGACAAGGTTGTTGAAGATAAGTTAATTACAATATAAACATATATGATTCGCAGCCAGCTTGTTATGTGCGACCAAAAACAATATACGGCATATTCTTCAAAGCTAGGAGCGACCGCAGTTGCTCTTTAACCTACCGCTTCAACGCAGACTGCCTTGCACTGAGCGCCGTTGAAGTCGTCGGTGCATCGAGCCAATTCCTCGTAGTTCACATCCTTGCTGAAAACATGAACAACGTGAAACGGTCACGGAAAGAGAACGGAAGACACTCACTTGACGTTCATTTTGCGAGAATGAATCTGCATGATGCGGGCGCGGGCGTCCTCGTTCGGTCCCGGCAGCTCAATCTTTCGGTCGAGTCGGCCACTTCGCAGCAACGCTGGATCGAGTACGTCGACGCGGTTAGTAGCCGCAATCACCTGAATGAGCAGTGTACAAGTCACTTCGAATAGCGAAAGAGTCGATAAAATTGAAATAAAGAGCAACGAATTGTCACGATATTAAAAAGTAATAATGTTTTAGTTAGTTTCACGAAATTTTTGACTTTTACTTTCAGTTCCGCGGAACACTCGTGGTATGATAGAGGCACGATCTCTAATAGCAGACTGGAGTGCTACATCGTGCAGCATTGATATCGACACACCCCACGATAATTACCTTAATGTCCTCATTCGGTTGGAAACCGTCCAACTGGTTCAACAACTCCAACATGGTGCGCTGAACCTCGCGATCACCGGCCTTCTCGGAGTCGAAACGTTTCGTGCCTGAAAGAGCAGTCTTAGCATGGAACAGATGAAATATCTGTACGGGACGCACCAATGGCGTCAAGTTCGTCGATAAAAATGATGGTGGGGGCCTTTTCCTTGGCGAGCGCGAAGGCGTCGCGCACGAGTTTGGCGCCGTCGCCGATGAACATCTGGACGAGCTGCGGACCGGCCAACTTGAGGAAAGTCGACTTTGTCTGAGCTGCTACTGCACGCGCCATCATCGTCTTGCCAGTGCCTGAATCACGATATTATTATTGCAGAGAACTATTGAGAGCTTCTGTAAAAAATAATAAGGCAAGCATTCTCCACTTTCTATATTAAAGACCTAAGTCGAGCTAAAGACTATGATAATGCGTAAAATATGCAGCCAACTGCACAAAATATTCACAAAATTTGACAGTATCTTCAGAAATTTTCCACCTGTCTCAAAACAAAATACCTAGCTTCGCTTCTCGACGCGCATCCTGTTCAGTTCTCTAATTCCTATCATAATTTGGTCTTTATTACAAAGATTCGTCACAAACACCAGCATTTACTACTCTATTCCCCCACCGAAAAGTGCAGTAATGTCTATCATGCACGCGTTGCCATCATATCAGCGGAAATAGGATTTTGGCCAGAGTTTCTTAATAAAGTAGAAGCATACCAGGAGGACCATAGAGGAGGACGCCCTTTGGAGGATGAATGCCGAGATTGATGAATCGATCACGATGGGTCATGGGCAGGACGACAGCCTCGATCAGTTCCTGGATCTGTTTGTCCAACCCGCCGATGTCGCTGTACTGCTCCGTAGGGCGCTCGTCCACCTTAACAGATTAGCCCATATGAGAAAACTGTTATGCATAATTATGATACAAATGGTATTAAGGGATTAACGGGTAACATCCCCCTCCCATAGATTTACTCTCTACATGGTCTCTATGATTATTACCACACAGTCGCTTTTATGTCATAGATAAAGAGCGATTGTTGAAAAGCTGTATCACTAAAACTAAATTTGCCATACTTTGACTCATAACTGTACAAAAACGAACCCGATTCGACTTTTGAAGCAATTTGCTCTATTCAATCAAAGATCTCAGTTATTGATCGAGAAAATTTCTGACTATAAACGATTGATTGCTCTGCTTTACCTCCATAGCCTTGACACGAGAGTCGTATTCAGCGGGCAGCTTTTCGAGCACGAGATAAGAGTCTTTGTTGACTCCGACCAAATCGGCGGGTTTCAGCTCGGAGGGATCGACGAGGCCGACAACGGGCAGAAAGTAGGTGGCACGCGTCGACGTTTTGATCACGGCGCATTTCGTCTTGTGCGCGTCCAAGTCGACGTTCGCGCCCTCTTCCTCCTGCAGCTCTTCCAACTCCAGCAGCTCCACCACGTTCGATACCAAATATGGCAACGTCTTGTTAACCTGAACAAACAGCAATATGGCCTATGTCGAAATACAGTTCAACTTGAATATAAGAGCCTTTTTTTGTCATTTTGGAGTTCTGAATTATGCTACAACATACAGCTATACTTATATTAAGATTAATTTGCACTTGGAAGATGTATTTCTGGTTGAATTTCAAAATAAAAGTATAAGAATAATTCATTAAAGCAGATGATTTATTAAAAGATTGTTGTTGAACGTTGTTTCGAAAGCTTGAACGATGATTACACATTCGAGACAAAGGGAATCGTGTTGTTTAATAATGCTGAGATGTTGATTGGTCCTAGATTCAGTAGTTGAGCATTCAAAACACATCCGCATATCAACCAACGCGAACATAAGAGCAACATTCGAATCGCTCTTCCACACTTGAATATATGCATTCGACTGTAATCAGAATCAAAGGCGATACCTTGATACGTTCAGTATTTTCCTTGATGCGTTCCTTGAGCGTCTGGACACCGTGGTTGATGCGCTGCACTTCGCTACGCATAATGCGAATTTCGTTATCGAGCAGATGCGTTCGACCCTTCAGATCATCTGCCGACATCTTCAGAATTTCCTCGTCCAACTGCTCCTAAAATGAACGAGCGAGTTGGGCATTAAATCGCTCAGCGAAATTACAGTGAAAAACAAAGAGGTTTGATGAGAAAATACACCAACCTCTTCTTCAGTTTCCATTTGTCCTTCGCCGCTGTTTTTGGACGCTTCCGCAGCTTTGGTGTCTGCCGACGACATCTTATTCCAATATTAGTCGAGTGTTTCACAGTTGCGGGTGAAAATGAAACTTTCAATTGTACAGGAACTTTGGATTTAACGGGAGCTGAGTCGTTGGTGCTATGATTCGAGTGAATGATGAAAATGCAAAACGGTACTTTCGCTGCGTATGTTCCTGCGTGTCGGCGTAACGGTCACCGCAGAAACTCAGCCAACTACGGTTAACCACTATTTTTTGTACACAACAGCCGTAAGTGCAAGATCGTATATTTTCCGTTTTTGCAGAGGCCTAAAGTTGCCTCGCAATGGCGCTACTCTGGTGCTTATAATTGTATTGGGTACAAGTTGCATTTGATAGCACATAAGACGCAAGGCGTGCATCGACAATGGGCACAAGAATATTGCTGATTGGGCGTTTGCCCTCAGCTCTGCTGCGACCGCTGTGCACAAAGGGAACGGCCTCGCATTCATCATCTTCCAGATATTCTGCTGTGATCCTGCAAAGAAGCTTCGATTTGCAACTGGAGCAGCGCCATTCTGTGCACTATTTGTTTCCACCGATGCCGGCTCTCAACTGCCCGAGGATGCTGTGCTCAAAAGCTCTAACGGAACTTGAGTTCGATGATTTGGCCGAGAACACGCTGACTTCAATCGGCGACTATCTGGACGGTTTCACCGAGTGGCTGCCTGTCGACGCGGACTTTGACATTTCGTACGCGATGGGCGTGCTGACCATCAAATTGGGCGGCGGGCGCGGCACCTACGTCATCAACAAGCAGTCGCCGAACAAGCAGCTCTGGCTGTCATCGCCTGTGTCCGGTCCCAAACGATACGACTACATTCACGGCCAATGGGTCTACGGTCACGACGGCGTCGCTCTCCACGATCTACTCAATGAAGAATTTCGAAAGCTCTTTGAAACTGACCGCATTGATTTTAATCAGAACCGAGACGATTAGACTCTGATGATTCCCTAGTTAATAACTGATTCGTTTTTTCTGTTTTTGATGAGACCGCCGAGGAATGTTTCTGGACATAGTTGAGTGAATATGAGTGTATGTAGTTTCGCTAGATGATTAGTTAGTACTTCAAATGCCGCAAAAGTCATGAATGCGGTTTATAGGATTTTTCCAGTGGAACACTCAAAAATGGGAATTTTCGATTTGGTAGACTTTGTTGGTATCTGGAGAGGTTCAGCACTGACTTCCTATGAGGGACAAATTTTGACGATCCCAAGAGTGTTCCACTGCAGAAGTCGCTATAAGTACAAATTTTTACTGGATCGTCGCAGAGCGCTAAAAATGATATGAAGACGAATGAAAATTAAATCCTCGATCGAGTTTTTGAAACACTTTTACCATCTGTGCAATCAACTGCAAAAGTACATTGATACAAAGCATATGTTACTCATGACCGACTCGCTTTCAATGCTAGAACCGTGGCGAATATGATGAAGCGATTGCTGAGTCGATGGGTGGCAGGAGGAGGAGGAATAGGAGGATGTCGATTGGCGTCGAGCAGTTCTCCAGATTCGATGCTAGCCTGGCAGATCGACGCGTACAACTCTGGACTGTCGATGAACAAGGTGCGCGTTCCCCGGATCGACTCACCGACCGACATGCTCGTCGAAGTGAAGGCGGCCAGCGTCAACCCTATCGACGTGCGCATGTCAGAGGGCTACGGCAACGCGATTGTCGGCGTCATGCGCCAGATCGGCCAGCGGTCGCTCAACCCCGTCTCGCCATTCCCGCTCACGCTAGGGCGCGACTGCAGCGGCGTGGTGCGCGAAGTCGGTCGTGGAGTACAGCGATTTCGACCGGGCGACGAGGTAATGACGGACAATGTTTGGTTCATGCATTGTCTGCCTCGTGCATTGTGCATTCATTATAGTCAAAATTTACGATCAATAATCGAGAGCCGAAGGGACACCGTAATATGTTTAGTATCGAAAGCTAAAGGTAGCACGTTCACTGCGGCGTTCATGCTATTAATCTTTATCGCTACATGACCAATACTTCATTTTCTCGATACTTACTGTAGGGGTATAAATTATTGGGTGGTCTGGCCGACTACCCAAATTAAATACTACCCAATATTTCTACCCCTACAGTATCAAAACATTCTGACTACAGGTATACTGTGCGATCGGCGCGCAACGTCCGGGCACTCACGCGCAGTTCGCATTG
>NIUQ01005146.1:0-11546 GCA_002796945.1 Plectus sambesii
GTTCTCTTAACTGCATTATCATGAGGATCTTATGAAAAAGCTATTCAAAGGAGCAGCCGATTAATTCTTACCTCCAAATGCTCATCCGACTGAAAATCTTCAAAGCAATGGCTCAAATATTTGAACATCGACGATGTCGGCTAAAACGCAACGCAAATATTTTATTGACGTTTTAATGTAATTTTATCAATAGGCTTGGAAATGAAAGTGAATACTTTTGAAGAAATCAAAACATTTTTGAAAACTCAGATGTAACCCGCCCCTTATGATAAGAGTTTGTTGCAGTTGTCTGACAATCTTTTGAGTCCTTAGTTATCAATGTGTAGGCGTGCGCCTACTGATTTGTATACGCGCGCTTTTATATCTAATGTACGTCTCAGCACGATGTATATTTGGTGGAATGGTTCTGTACTGTTGCTTCCGATGATTGCGAGTTAAGGTTAGTGTGTGCCCGGTGGAAGGGTAGAGCGAGGTCGGGCGCCCTGTTTTGGGGCTCGCGCACTCTACCGTCTTGCTGTAGACCGCCGTGAGGCCCGCTCGGTAGAGTAAAATGTAGTTTAGACCGCGTGAGCTACTACAAATTACTACAAATGTAAATATATCAGCTTATACACTTTCGAGCTTTTAAATAAAGTGCCTGTCCCAGCCGGTGACCTCTTAAGCGGCACATCAGAATTTAAATAGAAGAGCAGTAACATTCTCCTACATCCTTCCTGTGGGCGCGTTTAGTGTCACACTGCTTTTAACAAATAGATGCCACATTGATTGGTTTTGTCGATTGATTTGCTTAGTTTAGCGAAATATAATGAGCCGGCGCGGATGATTAGAAGCTCTGTGAGGTTGGGCGAAGTCAAAAAGGCTTAGCCAAATGATCAATCACAGCGACACTAATGTCAGATTTGTCATATTATGCTAATCCTCTTTCAAGAAGGCAGATGAAGAATAAACCTTATGATTTCTCCATTTGTCCTACAACGATTTCTTAGCCGAAAGATAGTACGCCTTTTGTTAATAACTCGGCTGCTACAGTTTGGTAGCACTGGCGTCGGAACTGTCGCGAAAAGCGAGTTAACCGTTCGTTAGTGATATAGATCTGAGCAAATGCGCAAACCCCTTTTTCTATAAATGTAGTCAGACAGCAAGCGACTGATTGCAAATAGGACGCAATCAAGGGAGACCGCAAAAAAACCAATAGGAAGTCCCGCGCGGCAAGCTATCCTTAGACCGGCGGGGGCACTTGCTTGTTAGAGACCAGTGAGAGATTGCTGCGCTCACTAGAAACGTCTCGCTCACGATATTACACCTTGTATCACCGTGTCGTCTATATCCGTATATACCAAGTAGAAAATAAAGAGCTTTTGTGAAAGAAAGGCGGAATACATAACATATTCACAACAGGAACCCCTTGGACATCCTTCTGGTCAAAATCCACTTCGTGATGCGTCAACCAATTGGTCCCAGTTTTTCTGAGATTTTATAAGCAATTGCTTGCAAAGTGTCTATTTTGACGTTGTCTCATGTTAACCTTAAGGAACGCTGAAGTAATCTGACTATCGGGCAGAGCGCTTAACACATTCACGACAATGTGCATGACCGGTCATGCACGCGGTGACTGCCATTTCGGACCGTGTGCATGACTGGTCATGCACGATGATGAAAAGCCGTTTTCTCTACTAAGACTGCTTAAATAACTATGCTTTATACAGAAACATGTTCTCTAGCATCTATAGATACTATACTCGACGTGGTCCGAGCAGTACTTGTATAGATGGAAAAAAGCATGGAGCCATGGAAAAAAGACTGCCATTTCGGACCGCGTGCATGACCCGTCATGCACGCACGTGCAGTGTAAAAAAACCCCGCGGTCCCACGCGGCAGTTTTCCGAAAACACGCGCTGTCGTGAATGTGTTAAAACAGGCCTTTGCCACCTGAAAGCTCGAAATGAAATCATCCAGTAAGCTGCGGTCAGGCGAGTCGACGATGGCGATTATCCTACAGCGATTATAGCATAGCAGCGACATCCTATTCTCGGCCAACAAGCGCGCGCAAATCGTGTTAATGCTTGCATCACAATTCACCGACACCGCTACCGAGACGCCGATTATAGCACATGACAGAAATCAAAAACGTTGAAATATTTGTTGTTTAGTAGACGAACATTTTTTGTCCAGGCACAGTTTTTTCGGTCATCTTCTTATCTCTATAATGGAGTAAAGCAGCAATAGTTCAGTATCGCGATCAACATAGCAATAAATTTCGCACGACGCTGAGTGCACATCGCAGTAAAGAGCACACTGAACGGTTGTATATCAAACGCTGTTTACAAAATAGATTATAATGAATACGCAAAAGGCGAATGATGCACCAATCAATCCAGATATTGGCCACCAGATCTTTTTAATTGGCAAAAATGTAACCTCAGCAATGCATTCTATTTGTACTAAAATTCAGGAGAGAATTTCCACTTTGCAAATTTCATCAATGCATGCATCTTTGACTTCCACTTCTTCACATTTTATGCCCATTTGGAACTTGCTTTGAGGAAAGAATCAGTAAGTTTTGATTGTACACCATCGAATGCATATTTCTAGTGTAAACTATAGTGTGATTTCGGTTCTTTTTAAATGATACCGTGCGCCGTTTAAAAACAGTGAGTCTTCTTAATTGTGAAAAAATTGATTTGACATGTCAATAATGTGAACGATCAGTCATAGAATCGTCTAAATGTTGACTCAAATATCGCTGAAAACCAATTTGCTAAGTTAATTTCTAAGGGATGTTATTTGCTGTAAATGTCAAGCTACGAATTGTTCATCACCCTTCAGCGAGAATCATTGTAGGATGGTGAACAACCTACAATTGGTCAAAGGATGGACGTCATTCGTGGGTTTCTACCTACGCTCAAAACTGCATACTAATGCTTGCCTATAAATTGCTAGCTGTAGCTTTGTTCCTTCACTCGGTTCAAGTTACCGAGTTCTGTGGCGCTAAGAAAACCTCTCAAGACTTCCGTGGTTCTCATCCAGTTCTATCTACGCGTTTACACGGGCAAGTACTGTTTTACGGCTTTTTGATACTATAGCCAAGCGAACAATGGGAGTGTTAAGATTTCGTGAACATGAGAATAAGAAATTAGGATGATTCATTTCAATGTACAGCTTCAGGTCATCTTCCGCGATTAGTGGTGTTAGTGAGAAATTCAAAACTGAAAGCACTTCAAGAACATGTCAAATAATGCTCTACTACTCATGAATGGTGACAATACTCAACATTTTCCATAAGAATGCCGAAAACCAGTGCTTCTCACAGTACCTTCTGAATTCGACAACACATTCTAAGTTTATACTTGGTTCATCATCTAAGACTTCAAATAGGAAAATATTACAGCAGGCTTACCAAACATTTATATAGATTATCGGTGGGTGATTTCGAGTAATTACAAAAACTGCTTGCAAAAATGAGTAGTGAACATTCAAACGAAACTGCTAAAAGCAAAAAACGATAGCCGTATAGATGCTCCAAAACTTTGAGTACATGAAACAAATACTAATGAATATCTGTCGATGTTGAGTGACAAGCCTGCATTGCAAACTGTTATTGTCTTTTGCTTTTAGCATTAATCGAGACATTCTGGCGTGGTCAAGACAAAACAGGCAAGTTTCAAGACAAGGACAGTTCGCTGATATTAACAGTAAGTACCGTTTTTTGACATCATTATTGCTCGCCTAATATTAGGTTCTTTTTCAAAAGTTGGTGCATAGGCGGTGAATTTAGTTAACAGAGAGAGTTTATCGAAATTACGCTTTTGGGCGATTATGAGGAATGTCGGTTTTCGACGCTTCACTTCAACCTCGGCATAACGCTTGGGACTTAATCTCGCGAGATGTTTGAAAGCGAACAGTAATATCGTATGCTTTAAGTAATACTTCCTGATACTATCTTACTGAAGTTAGGCAGCATTTCTGAAAGCATTTTCATCATCACGGAAGTTGAGCAACACGGCGGTTGAGAATTTGAGAATGACACCTGAGCAGGGAAGCGCATGAAATTCAATTGCATGGATATATACTTGGCTTACTGAATTAGTACTCATCCGAATCACTAGACATCACCGCTTTGGATCAGCTCTCCTCTGTCATTCACTTCCCCATCAGCTCCTCTAATCGCATCTTTCTCAGAGCGTTCCATCAGACCCTAAATATAAAGTTTCTTATTCTGGGATATAATTATTACAGTTCAAAGTAATATGACACGTCGTCAACTTAACCGTTTCACTTTTCTGACTCTGAAAAATTCGAAGGCGCCCGTTTAAGTCATCAGTAGGAACAATTTTACCTTAGGCAGCAATACTACATTAATGGAAAGCGCGCTTGGTAGAACAAGATGTTTTTGGCATTTACTGCTTTTGAGAAAGTACTGATAACTCTGCCTCTCTCGTTATCGTTTCGTTGTATGTTCAAGAAACGTAGACTCAAACCATTTTTCTCACTCACTGCATAGCTCCATCTACAAAGAATTCAGTTTTGGGGTAAAAGAGACAGGAAATCATTCTCTATTTTGTGCATCTCACACCTCCCAATTATGGGCCCCTGTTACATCCATGAGACTGACATGAATATACAACAAAAATCCGTAATAGAAATGGGTGAAAGGCGAGCGGCATGATAAACTTTGTTATTTGCTAATGACACTCTAGTGATATTAATTACAGAAATCTGCTCGCAGAATCGAGTTCCGATCGCTGAACGAAACTGCTGAAAGCAAGACATAATAGCCGTTTGGAAAATACAAATCATTGAGCACGTAGAACACTAGGTAATGAATATTTGCTGAAGTAAAGTTATCAGCAGTGCTGCCAATAAGTATTTTTTAATTTCATTTGCTATTTAGTAAAACTACAAAAAATAACTCTGTTAGTTACTTATTTTTTGAACTGCAAAAAAACGTAGTCAGATATTTAGTACTCTTACTGAGTTTTTAATAAGAATGAAAAAGTGAGTTGAGTTGCAGCACTGATGACCAGTTAGCCTTTCAAATATTTATCGTATTTCGCATTTAGTTGCAATCAAGACTTCTTGGCGTGGTTAAGATCCGCTTTTTCTAAGCACCGAGTCTTTTGTTCAGAGCCTTGGCACAGCTGAAAAAATTTCGGATTTCGCTGGAAATTGGTATGCTAGGGCGCCTTAGTGCAAAACTTCTGAAAATTATGTTAGATTTTTTTACAAAAGTTTTCGCTTCGAGATACGGCGGGATATTTAAATTCGTATACTGACAAAACAGAATTTTTCATATTTTTGTACATCAATCGATTGAAAATGATGAGAAGAATCTGAATATATGTTCAGATTAAAAAATGGTAAAAAAGCTAAAAAGTTATGGAAGAAAGAGAAAAGTAGAATTTTTGAACTTTTTGATATATTGATTTTTTCGGTAAAAACTTGTTCATATACCGAAGTTGAGGTTCCGCTAGGATTAAAGCCCTAAAGCTGGGCTATCCAATGGTATCATAAAAATTGGCATACTCTATGCATTTACGGGTCGCAAATTGAGTTTGAAGGCGGTGCATGCTAAATTTATCAAAAAAGTGTGTCCAAGGAAATATGGTAGAACGCAACTGAAATCAATGTTTCTATGTACCATTCGACGGGAAATGACGAGAGCAATCTGATGATGTGCGCGGATTTGCAATAAGTGTAGAAGCTGGTACGTGCTATACCGCACGCGGTAAACATGGGATGCATCACGTTCGGGCTCAATTTGCGACCCGTGCATGCATAGAGTTTGCCAATTTTTATGATGCCGTTGGATAGCCCAGCATTAGGGCTTTAATCCATGAGCCGCTCAACTCCGGCTTCCAAACAAGTTTCGACCGAAAAATTCAAAAAGCCAAAAAGTTTGAAAGTTCGACTTTTCTCTCTTGCATAACTTTTCAGGTTGTGCACCAATTTTTGATTTGAGCACATCTTCAGATTCCTCTCGTCATTTTCTGTCGAATGGTGTATAGAAACCTTGATTTTGACAAGTTCTGTTTGGTCAGTACACAAATTTAAATCTCCCGCGGTATCTCGAAGCGAAAACTTTTGTAAAAAAATCGGACATCATTTTCGGAAGTTCTACCCTAAAGCACCCCAGCATACCAAATTTCAGCGAAATCCAAACACTTTTTGTTCATTGTGCCAAGACAAACTCGGTGCTTAGAAAAAGCGGATCTTAAACGTTAATATTACAGATCGTATCGGGCACCCGGCGTTTGGCTGTTCGCGGCGGGACAAAGTGACGTGCGTGTCGCTGCACTCGCTGTGCCGGGAGTTGCTGCCGGGGGCGACGAAGAGGGACTCGACGGCCAAAAAGGAGAAGCACGTCAGCTACAGCGCCGACATCGACGACCACGCCGGCCAGCAGCAGTCGCAGGCCGCCAAGAGTTGGTACGAAATGCCCGAAGGCGGGATGGCCGGCGTTGGAAATGAACACGTACTCATCAACGCCGTCGATCAGCAGATCCTCGCTGCTGTTCAGTTCGGTTAGTCCTGTTCATGTTTCTTATGTTGTTGTTGTGCATGGGAAAAGGAGGGGGAATCAAACTAACTTGTAGTCAAAATATTTCGATCAGTAACGCGAAATCTTAGTTAAGGCAAGCTGCTTCGAAAGTCGTAGCGTTTGTTTGTAACTATTCGCGCACGAAAACAGCAACAAGCAGTTATTATTTATTGTATAAAATGGTGTTCAAGTACCGAAAGGTTGGCTCATCTTTGCTAATTACAATCTGACTCGATTTTTTCTTCCTCCCTAAGCAATTTTGATGGTACGTCGTCCTTTTTCAGGCAAGAAGCCAAAGCAGCCGATCGATTCGTCGAAGTTGCCGAGGAGGAGGGCGTCGGATGCCTATCGCTTCATTAGCCACCTGATGTGCGCCGAATCCTCGTCGACTTGGCTCGTGCCCGGCGAGTGGTCGGTCGGTCAGTTGCTGACCATGGTCAAGACCGACTCGAATGACCGCCGCCGAGACAGCGATGGCTTCTTCGCTCTCCGACTCACCGTCAAAGCTTGCAGTCTACAAGGTTTGTCGTGCTTCTTTCGGCTGTTCAGTTGAGCTTTTTTGAATAAGCGCCTTATACTAGTACAATTATTTATTATCTCCGCGAAACCTTCTACACACGTGGACGCCTGATTAGCGCAAGAGGTTACATTTTCTGCAATGAAATACGGTTGATGTTAAATATAGTGTACTAGTGTTTGGCTCTTGTGTCTTTTAAAACTATCTGTATTCTTTTCCTGGTTTCTCCTAGGTATTGGGAGGTTAGTGTCGGTACTCTTGGGACTCAGCGGGGTGTGCCTATTCAGCGACCAACTTCCTTACAATTCATTTAAGCAAGAGAGGGTTCGGAATGCAGTGAGAGAGGAAATTTTAGCGTCAAACTAATACCATGCAATTACCTGGAACATTTTAGAACTGCTGAAATCGGTGTCCGAAATGAAGACGAAACCGCCGCAGTCGTCGCCGTCCACTCTGCAGTTCTTCGCTCGCCACGGTGGATTAGCGATCTTGGCGCAGCACCTTCAGCTTTATCAGCCGACCGGCGCAAATATGCCTTCCAGGTACTTTTAATAGCTCTCCCTGCATAGTTTAGAATATTGAATAAGTAAAGTTGGTGGCCAAAAGTGCTGTTTTCCGCCGAAATATCGCCTCCAAAGACTGAATACCTCTTAAATTCAATATTTTTGTTCGCAAACTGATTATAGGACGTCAGAGGTAAAAGCGGCTATTTCTTGGCCTCAATCCCCCCTTATTCCTGGCATGTTAGTACGATGAGAACCGTTGTCCAAAAAGACGAATGGCTGATTAGAGTGAATTTCCAGAGTACCATGTGCAGAGAGATAACTGTTGTACCTGTTATATATGACGCGCAGTACTTAAAACGTACGGAACAACAACCGTTATAGATGTCCACAATATTGCAAATCGGTGATAAACACTTGTAATTTAATCCATTTCAGAATGTCAAATTCAACTAGGGAAGGCACGAGTGGTTCCGGAATGACGGCGCCTCCGTCCGCCTTTACGGCCTATCCCACTTACGGTCCCACCGATATCTACGACGATTTTGAATTCATCGACCTTCCCGCCTCTACCCTTGCCGCTAATCAGAACGTCTGGGGCACCTACACTGTTGGACAGGTACAGTATTCGGCTTGTTTTTGTTTTGAGACCTAGTTTTATTGAAAGATGTATTTAAATTTGAAAAGGGTACGTCATATGAAGTTTCTATGATTTTTATATTCAACTCAGGTTTAGTCTTATTTTTGTGGTAATGATAGACAAGAAATGGATGTTGTTGGCGATATCACATTAGCAGTATGAAAGTGATTGAACAGCGTGTTTATGCTGTATTGTACTACGATTTAATTCGTTGGCTCCTTAAATTGAAAAGATGAGAAATCCAGAAACTTTGGAAATCTAGAAAATTTAAGAATTCAGATATCCAGGAATGAGAGGAACATGCTAAACGGAATGAATTCGTCGCGCGACGGCTTATAGTGTGGTTAATTTTCAGTCGCTTCAGAAAGCAGGAAATCGCCTGAATCAGGCGATGGGCACCGCCGGTCTGTCGCCGCACGTGGTCGTCGCGTTCAGCGTCTTCCTCCGGCTGGCTGGCTACGCGGAACTGTTGGTGACTTGTGACCGACAGCGCTCCAAACGCCTCCTGCGGCTCGCTATGGGTGTCACTTCCGATCATGGTGCGTCTTTTATTATTGTACTTTCAGTTCTCCTTTAAGCACTAGGAGTGTCGTATCGGGTCTCTTGAGGCTCAATAAGGTGTGCGTATTTAGCGTACAGTGGAATTCGTTTATAGCGGTTTCGGTTGTAACGGTATTTCGTTTATAACGATCAAGATTTTCAGTCCCAAAGCGTACTTTCCATACAGACAAGTGCGGTTATACCGGTATTTCGCTTATAGCGGTCAAAACTTGCCGGTCCTCAGATGACCGGTATAAACGAACTCCACTGTATCTGCTCACATCTCCCACTAGTTTCTCGAGTGATGACAGTGTGCTTTGAAGGTCGGTCTTCGCGCGAAGGAAAGCAGTCGTCGGACGGCGACGCGCTGTCGCTGTTGTCATTCGTGGTGCTCGACCAGCTGTATCGCGAGAAGTCGGCCAGTAGCGCGGAAGGGCGCGCCATCCGGCAAGCTTCCATGGATCTCGGCGTCATTGACATTCTGCTCGTATGCCTCGCCAGCTTTGCTCATCAAACGCCCAGGTTCCCTGAGCTCAGGGAAACTGGCCCCGTGCCAGAAGCGGTTAGTGCAACTTTTAGGCAATTGTGTTGGTAAAGATGGATTTGGCGGATGGATTTATGAGACCATATATTTACTGTGGGTCGGGCCCTTCCTTTTATAACCGACAGTGAGGGCTTTTAATATGGTCACTGACTCGTAGAGAATATCAGTATAAACGTAGTGATCAAATTCTGTCGTTTTTCGCGGTCACACGCTTTGGTACTGAAAAGAATCTTAAGATATTTATCCGGATTCGTTCTCTTATGAATTTTTCTTGGTGATTGCGAGAACGTTGAAAAGCCATAAGCACTTGTGGGAAAATAATGAATTGTCATTAACCGTGGACTTAATTTATTAAGACACAGCGCGTTTGTGAGTTGGACTTACATATGAAACTAGCATCTTACAAGTTTTATGAAAAACGCCCAAAAACTGCTAGTGTATTTAAGACTAATAATGAAAAGAAGAATCGAAAAATTCATCGTATCTATTTCTCTTCTCAGGTGTACCTAATCGAGCAGCTGTTACGCGCGACCAACGCTGCGGAGAGCAACTCGAGCGCGATGGGCGGCGCGCAGGTGGCGACGGCGCCCACATCGACCGCCAACGAGGAACGCGGACCGCAGTTCTGGGCCAAGGGTACCGGCTTTGGTAGCGGTACCACTCAACAGCAATGGAACGTCGACCTTCACGTCATGAAGAGGAAGCAGGACGAGGATACTGTCACCTGCTTGCTCAAGGTAAGACGTCTGCTTTGTGTCTCCTGTCGTGTCCCTACTCTACCATTTACTCGTTCATCAGTTCCCTCTTTTATTCGGAAAAAAGTTCCTATGAAAGTACAAATTGTATATGATAACTGTTTTTTCTCTAGGTCCTGGCCAGCTTCATCTATCCGGACAGTTTGTCGAACAAAGAGGCTTCATCGACGTCGACTGAAGATACGAGCGAGAACGATACCGAACAGTCGGAAGCGAAACTGCCGCCAACATTTTCGACGCTTTTGAAGCGATCCTGCCTGGTGCCCACGCTTTCTTCCTACCTGCGCAACGATTCGGGTACGGCAATCCTTTTCTCGTTGTGTTAGATGTTCTTGAATGTATGCCTCCGTGAGGTCTACTTTTGAGGGCTGTTAAAAATAGAAAATTTCTTCTTTAAATCCCATCACTGATTGCTCTTATTTCAGTGCTGGACATTTCGCGCCACGTGCGAGTGTATGAATCGGTGATGGCGTTGGTGGGGGCGCTGGCGATGATGGACGAACTGACCCCTCTCCTCTCAGAGTCCGAGTCCGGTCAGTCGTTGACCACTATGCTTCGGCGTCTACACGACTGTATCAACATTTACTTGTCGAAACTCACCAAGGAACAGCTCGTTCACATGTGAGTTTGTCTTTTTTGCGTTGCGCGCTTATTAAAGTTACAGTAGAATTTGTTTGTACCGATATTTTGCTTGTATAGTTGAACCCGCTTAAGTGTACATCGACTCGGCTAGAAGATGTAACTGCTTTATCAGTCGCAGTCTCTGTGAAGCGCTGTGACGCTAATAAATTAGTCGCTTTACAGTATGAAGCAAGAAATTTTGCCATAAACATGGATAAATGCTTAATTTCCAGTTAAATTTCACCAATAGTGTGAAATAATGAATCGTTATTATTAATAGCTGATTTTTTAATCGAAGCTGTAAATATGCTGAACCGCTGGAATAATTTCAGCAACGAAAATTCTTCATCGGCGACGACGCCAGTGGAAGGGCTGAAAGGACAGGATGTCACAGACGATCAGTCGTCATCGACGGAAGAAGGACTGCTCAAGTTGGCGCCGATGATTCGCCACGCCTGCGCGCTAATCACCGAAAGTAAGTGATCGAAATTGCCACATTCTCAAAACCGCTGAGATCTCAGAATTCATGCATTTTGCGATTAGTGTTCCTAGGCGATCAGTAAGCATTTATCTTTCGCATAAATAAATAAATTTGACAATTGTCCATTTTTTAACTTTCAACTGGCTTGCTTTTTTCAGTAGAAGTTATATAGTTTATTAAAATATACCGTTTCAAATTTAATAAGAACACTTCGGAAGCAAAAAGAATTTTTCCAGATTCTATAGAACAATGTCATTTGACTTGAAATTGACCTTTTCTATATTTTATTTGTTATGTCGTCGATGACACGTATTCTTATGAAGCGAGGCGGAAGGAGATCGTACTAAATAGGTTTATATCGAAGGCGAGATAGGCAAGATACGAGATAACAGAACAGAGAACAGGGC